>PVIC010008686.1:0-47511 GCA_004025085.1 Thryonomys swinderianus
TATAATGTGTATACTATATAGTTATCACTACACTTACAGATGTTCGGGTATTAATTCAGTGTCACATGCTTCTTTGATGACATCTTATTAAAAGATAACAAAGTAGGTGAGAGCTTCTTTGTGAACTAGATAGAGATGATAGACTAAAAAGGATATTCTATACTAAGATAAATATTTAAATGTATTTCAAATATGATACCATGATTGTTATGCTGAAATATTATGTGTGGCTCTTGATCTCACAATTTCTGTATAATATTTTACAACTGTTGTCTGTTAACATTCTACAGGCTTTCCACTTCTACAACAGTAATGTTTAAAAAAAACACTCTTCTGGCTCTACTTGATATTTCAAAGTGCTTACTATCCAGATGAGGTTGTAGTAAAGCTCACTGCTCCCACTGCAACACTGATCTTCTCTTCTGGATGTTCAACAAGGAATGCTGCAGACTAAAACTAAAAAGGTAGCTAAGGTAAAAGGCAACCAACATTTTGGCACAGACTCTCCGAGGTCAACAAGGGCCCAAGACATGAAAGAACTTTTTCTACAAGATCTTACAATTCTGATGAGATACCCAACCTCCTGAACAGAGGCATTGTTGCACCCCAGAGGACAGGAATCAACAAATGTTCAGTGTGCCAAAGTAGAGTTTACAGAAAGAAAAGTGACCCATACTTTCACAAGAAGCAACATGGTCAGGCAAGACCATGATTGATCTTGGCATGTGACACTAACAGAGGAGCTAAGAGGCTCTGTATATAGTTCCAAAGGTAATGCCTGGGGAGATTTAAATGACCTTGATAGACGCTAATAGGTTAATCTCGATTAACACAGGTCTCATTTTAACTTGGACTTAAATACCCTGCAGAAAAAGATAACCAAAAGAGATATTAAAACAATAAAAGCTAGATATAACAGGGGCTCCAATCACTGATACCTCCTACAGTTCCCAACTATTCTGTTAGCAGACCACTATTATGGATCAGTGAGCTTAAAAACTACAATAAAAACTATAAAAGTTCAACAAGAATCTTAAGTTTGTTAGCTAAATTGTCCTTCAAAACCACCAAATTCTCCATATCTTTACAGATAAAACTAGAGGGATTTATCATAGAAAATATAAAAGATCAGAGTTATAAATAATATCCATCAGTACAGAGGACTTAGAGCCAAATGATTATAATTGCTACTCCAGTTTCTTAAGAGCTATGTCTGGATGTGGCTTTCCCCAACTTCTCTTCCCATTCTGATATTCATGCTTTGACTATATATGTCTTAATGTCTTAAAAAATTTGTTTTCTCTTGCTTAGAGGCTGCCAAACTCCAAGTAATCATACAGGTGGAACTAGAAACAAATGTGCCAGACTCCTCCTACTGGGATCCACTAAACTAACCTTATGAAGAGAATTATAACCGCCATACTAAACATAACTTCGATATGAAGCCTTTTAGATAAGTTCTCTAGAAAAGACCCCTGACTATGGTTACCACTACACCAACTCTTCCCAGGTCAAAGCAGGTAGAGGGAGACTATATTCATTTTGCCCTAACTATAGTAGTGATACCTCTTCAGAGGGAAGAATAGTATAGGTAACTATTAGATAAAAATATTATAGACAGTCAGGCAGGGCTATTACAACTATGGCTAGAGATGCATCTATTGGAGACCAGGCCTCATAGTAAAGATGAAGTAACCAGGCCTACATACTTCTCTAAGGGATAAGTGGTAACACCTGGTTTGATGAGATTTAGATAGACATCAGTCACTTCTGTGTGTGACCAAGATCCTTAGATCTATCATCTTTCCATGTATACTTACTATGTGACTTGCTCCCCTGTTGGGTCACTATTCAGTGCATATATATATATATATATATATATATATATATATATATATATATGTATGTATGTATGTATATATGTATAGACATATAGACATATAGATGTATAGACATATAGATGTATATACGTATATATGTATAGATGTATATATGTATATAAACATATGGGTGTGTGTGTGTGTGTGTGTGTGTATAGTGAATATGTCAATATACTTGTAAACTTATTGGTTGATCATTGAGAGAACCTCCATGTTCCTAAAATTCACTCTTCAATTTTAGAGAATGTGGACTTGGTGAATCAGACATTTAGCAGGCTGAGAATCATAATATTTATAACATTATATTTAGATCATAATATAACATCATATTTCCTCTATAACATTCGGAAGTTTAATATTTCCAATATCAAAATTTCCCCTTGAGACAGTTTCTGTCTTACCAGAAAGAAAAGAGCAACCCATCACCAAAACTGAAGATGTGGGTTAAACATCAAGATGAGTTCGGATGACCAGATTTTATTGAAGTAGTCTTTGTCTTTCATTAGTTCCCTATATATATTTTCTAGTCAGTCTCACTAAATTATGGTTCTTTGAAGACAAAACTCTTTTCCTTTGTCAAAATGGCATAATAACCCCAAAGTGATTGACTATTTGATTTGTTCATTAATTTTACAGGAAGTAGCTTTAGTTAGGAAGTAAGAGAAAATGGAGAGGGACTTTAGCTGGAGGAGAATAAGGAGCCTTAGGTAGAGGAGGTGACCAAGACCAGGCTGACTCTTAACAAAGGAGGGTAAGAAAAGTGCAAAGAGATGCAGCTGGAGGGGGCACATTCTGATGAAGGGATCATATTAGCCCTGTTTCTTTTCTGTGAACTTCCATCCATATAAATATTAACAAAAATGACATTTTCTGTTAATTTTTGTGAAGTTTAATTTGCCTGCCTCAGGTACTAAATTTAAGAGTAGAAAACCCTTTTAAGTGTAGAAAAACAGAAAAATTTTTCTTTCTTCATACTTTATTTCTTTTAGCAGCAGGCCAGTAAATGTTCACAGAATCCTAGTATCCTAAGCCAAGAATTTAGGGAATATTACTCTGGAATCCTGAGATCGAATCACCTATGTCGCCTCTCTTCCGGACCACTGCCCTGCACTTTTTCCTGCTACTTCACTCCCATACCCCTCAATCATTTTTTGTTGTTGTTGTTGTTTTTTGTTTTTTGTTTTGAAGACAGGGTATCGCTTTGTAGTTCAGGCTGGCCCTGAGCTCAGTATGTAGCCCAGGCAAGCCTCGAACTCGGCAATCCTCCTGTCTCTGCCTCCCACGTGCTGGAATTACAGGCATGAGCCACCACGCCCAGCTCAATCATTATTTTTATTCACATTTTTCTCACTAGTCTTCATATATGAAGCTAAACATTACATTTTTTCCAGTGCAATATGCAGATTATGGGAAATTTAAAATCACACTGATTTCCAACTTACTGTCTTCCTACATTAAGAATTTTGCTTGGCAGGTCAGTTAAACATGATTGCTACCATTTTCCACTTGTGTATTTTCCTTTAAGTTTTGTATATTATTGGAGATTCCTATCAGTAAAGGAAAAATTATGCCTGTGAAGATGTAGCTGCAGCCTTCATGCATGTATTTTCAGTGGTTTTTGGCATCCTATGGGCTTAGGTTGGCACTCAATCTGTACACAATCAGGAACAAAGATTCTTTCCCTTAGCTTTCTTAAGCATTCACCTTTGATTAGGAAGTTGGGAAGACCTGACCCAAGTAACTAGCTTTAGGGAAGGAATGAGAAAGCTCTCCTGGAGGCCTCCCCACCTTTATTCCCTTTTGTCCTCTGAATGCCATTTAAACCTAGGACTTTACCAGCGTTTACTCTAACAATGCTCTTAAAGATTTAATATTACCCTCTTTCCCTTCAAATGATATTTGCATAAGCCATAATTAAGTTTTTGGAGTCTTATAAAAAAACCTATTGAAAGAAATAAAGCAGTGAGGCAAACATTATAAATTAGGGTAGTTAATCATACAAAAAAATGATAATAGCTTCCAAACTGTAAAGACAAAATTTGCTTATATTTTTTGAATATTATGACTATTAATATTTTAAGATCTATTTGTACAAGACTATATCATTACTTTCTAATTTGCTTTTATTCAAAATCATCTTTACCAACTAAAATCTTGTAACCCAATATCATAATCAAGCTATTGAACTTTTAAATTGAAGCCAGGTTCTTTTGAAACACCTCATTTTCAAACATCAGAAGATGAAAAAGCATTTATCCTAAGACAGAAATTTTGAATTGTTTAGGAAAGCAGTTCTCTTGGATCTGAAATACAATATGAAATGTTTTTTAATCATATGAATTTTTTGAAAAGATGGAAATTCATCATTATTAGTTTAACTCTACCATTAATTTTCCATTCAATACAAAATAATACATTTCACTGTGTTACCATTTTATATTTTGCTTTATTAAAATTGTCAGCGATTTTACAAATTCTTTAGGGGGTTAGAACCTATAATTTAAGCTGGACCAGAAATAAAACTTACAGTTCATAGTCACATAGTTTATATCCCATGAAGTCGATAAGCAAGTGGCAAGAAACACAGTAAATTTCAGCAACGTTTACTTGGTCAATGCTCAGTGACTAGAGAGTTTTGTTGGCTTTTCCAAAGTTTCCTGGATGACTCCAAGAACGAAGTGTTGGGTGTGAGACAGTGGAACCGGGATAATGTAAAATGTGTCAATAATGTAGGAAAACTCTGGAACTACAGGCAGGATGATTAGTTGCCCTTGGAACCGGTCTCAGTAAAGCCCTACCTACACATTTTCTCAGGACTTCGGACAAAAATTGCATTAATAACCTCTTTTTGAAAGTAAAAAGTTATTTTTTACATTTTGTACAACTTAGTGATTAAATGACAGAACCCTTAAATTAAACCTAAGCATTCTACCAAACTAAGCTTCGTTTAGGGGTTGAGGAAGAGGACAACTCCACAGGCAATTCTTTTCTTTCTTTCTCTCTTTTTTCTTTTCTTCTTTTTTTATCAATTTAACAAATGTTTGTTTTCAATTTGTTTTTGACAATGGACTTAATAAATTATTTTACCTAGTTAAGATATGAAAAGTATCCCTCCCAGTTATCTCATTTATAGAAATTTGCAATTTGCATAATGGTAAGACAGGGGCATTTTTACTCCTGTCTTTCAAGCACTTCCATTCTAATTTCCATGGTAATAGTAAGTGCACTTAACAACAATGGTCCATTGATCCAGCATGTCTCCTACCTGCCCTGGAGCAACTGGGCAATTGTTAACCATAGAAGCCACAAAGTAGATAACAGAATGGACCATTAGTGCAAAAGCGAATGCCTATAATGGTTTCAATAATAATTAATATGCAGGATAGCTAGTCCTGTCACACACCATTTCGACTAGAATTGCATCTGTCAGTCCTAATCCTGACTCCATTGGAGGCATCCAGCACCGAATCTAGTTAGACAGCTAACTGAATTAAAACAAAAATCTACAGATGCATGATAAATGCACAGGATGCTATGTCACACATGAATGACTCCTGCACAGGCCAAATGACAGATGTATTTCCGCGACTCCAGGCCAGGCTCCAGCACAAACCACTCTTCATTTATCAATAATTGGGCCTTAATTTCATTTGGCGGTGGTGGAGCAGCATGCTCAGCTTCCTCTCCAATAGACGAACACTAATTAGACTTTTTTGGGGGGTGGGCACCAACCTTTTGATTTTATTTCAAATAACCAACCATAAGCAAAGTTAGAGCTTGTCCTTTGGAAGGGAAGGGTCTGTTTCACCCATAGCTTGTTTTTAGTGATAAAGTCTTCCAATGGAAACTTTCCAAGTATTAATGTTGCATCTCTATAAAGATGAGAAACACAGGCGATGCCAAGAGAGAAGTAGGTGAGGACGGATTGTGATTATAAATTTGAATATTGTTTCTTATTTACTAAACTCATCTTATTCTTTACTGAGCTTTGCTTTGCATTTTAGGTCAGTGTGTGTGTTTGTGCATGCACGCACATGTGTGTACACACATGCATATTTGTGTGTGAGAGACAAGACAGAGAGGCAGATTCACAGACAGATGGACTGGCAAAAAACAAATTTTAGAACAATTCTTAAAATTTTAATTTTAAAAGGGAAAAGCTATTATTTTCTTAGATGATTATGTGAATTTTCAGACTAATTTTGTTATGAGTGCCATTATTTTAGGTGAACTTATTGCAATAACTAGTAAAATGACTGATCTGTCCCTGAAAGGGTCAGTGCAGCTTATAACCTTCCATCTGTACAACATAACAAAGTCTACTATAGATCATATAAACCAGCCCTAGAATTAAAAAAAAAACTATCTAGATATTGGCCACTTTCCCCTTATATCTGCATTATGGGGATTAATATTCCCTCTCATAGTGCCTACAGAGCCCAAACATTAATTTGCTCCCTTTTTAAACAAGACTCAAATTACCATGGCAGCCTGTGAACTCCAATTTCTCCCCTGGCTAGACCTTTCTCCCATTAAAGGAGTTGTGACTACCACAGTTGCACATTTGGGCTTATAGTTCAGCTGCTTTGGTTCCCTTCAGCTTCTTGCATTTCCTTCCAAATCTAATTTATGAAGGAGTTTTCCAGTCCTCTTTCATCTCTCACACACAAGCTTAATGTTAGCGGGGAGTTCATCGATCCACCTTGAGATTTTTCTATCTCCCACCACTCCACACCCTTCAAAGTCACATTTTCATTCTTAGCTGGCATAGGCAAAGGCAGTGACGTTGTCCTAAGGACTGATTGCTGGGCCCAGATGATCTGTTGAAGTTGGCTGCTGGATCCAACATACAACATAATTGAGAAGGACTAGGAACAAAATCCGTTCCCATTTCACCCCAGTAACTATGCCAAATTCAACAGAAAGCTCTCCATATGGTCTAACACAAGTGAGGTAATGTGTATATTATGCCATAATAAATGAAGACTCATAGGCTTCAATGGCTCATAGTAGCTATCAGGAATTTTTCCTAGCAACTCATGGGAAACTGAGCAGCATGCCATAAATGTGAAAGCCATAAATAATTTTGCAACCTAGCCAGCCACCAGGGCTTTGATGAAATGCTGTGCTTGCATTATCTACTCTAAACACTGACACACATGTGAGCATGTCTGCCATTTTGTAAGCAGGCTTCCCCAAAGACTGTGAACAATGAAAGATTGGTAATTCATTTGGAAAAGCTCTGAAGGCTTAAGGAGTTGTAAAGATAGTGGTCTGCTTATTGTGGTACTTGTAACTCCAGAGTAATAGGATTTGTAAAGACTGTTGACATCTGTACCTCTAAGAACATACATAATGAGAAAGAAAACAGAATATTCATAGAGTATGTTGAATTATCATTTTAAACAATGATTGACCCTTCATCATTGATGCTAGATTTGACCATATGACTTCTCTAGCCAGTAAAATGTAAGTGGAATTGTCACAAACTAGGCATGTGCTGTAAGATCCACCATGTGATTTTGCTACCAGGATCTGGGGTGTTGTAGTCTCCTTCTGGAGATTCTTTCCTGGTTCTTGTTATCCAAAACAAAGAACTGGACAAGAAAGGAGAATAAGGTAATGAGCTGTTATATTAATTAAAGATAGAAAAAGAAGTCTGCTCTCACAAGTGAGAAGGAGCCATTGAAAGAGAGAACATAGTGGTCATGAAGGTAATGCCAGGGGTCTTATGCATCTCCACTCTTAGGCTGATGTCAAATCTAGGCTGTGCTATCAAAAATTTGCTTGAAGTCCTTCCAGAAGGAATGAAGGTAGAACTCTCTAGTTGGTACTAGGCTCAGGGCTTGGAAACTCTTCTGTTCATGTGTGTTGGATCTCTGGAATTGACAGGTCATGTCCACTTGCTCACCCAACTCTCCATGCCCTAATCTTCTGCTTATTTTCCCCCAGAGACATAAATCTCCATAATTCTTCATAGGTTGCTGAAGCTGTGGCAGTATTTATCTTCACAGATACCACTGGGGATTATATTCTCACCAAACACCTTGAGATGTGGCTGTATTGAAAAACCTGTCAGAAGATGGTAAGAAAGGAGTCATCACCTATATATGAAGAATGATTATGCTGCCTGTTCAGTGGGAAAAAATTTGGTGAATCTATAAGGAATCTGGTTTACCATCTGAAGCCTTGAGTGGATAATCTTTACTATCAGATTGAGAGTACAGAGCCCAAATATGAGAAGGAATAAGTCAAAATATTTTCTGGCCCCAGCTAAGGTTATAAATGTGTTCTAGAAAGCATGATCGATGTAGTGAAATAGTAAATATTCAAAGGGAAATGGGGCCTAGGTGTAGATAATGAGGGGAAAGAAAATAATTGATGGTTAAAAAGAAAAAAAAAAGGGAAACAGGGCTAGAGATTTAGCTCAGTGGTTCTGCTGCCTGCCTAGCAAGCGCAAGGTCCCTGGTTCGATCCTGGTAACCACATACAATGATATGATATTGGGCATAGTGACTTACACCCACCAGCAATCAGCACCACACCCCACAATGCTGGGTGTGGCAGCTCATGCCTGTAATCCCAGCACTCGGGAGGCAGAGGCAGGAGGATTGCTGAGTTTGAGGCTTGCCTGAAAACTCATAGTGAGCTCAGGGCCAGCCTGAACTATAAACCGAGACCCTGTCTCAAAAAAAAAAAAAAAAAAAGGAAAAAGGAAACAAAGCTAGTGTATGTAGGGGCAGAGGGTGGTGGGGTGGGTAGGGGAAAGGGAAAAATGAGAATTTAGTTATGTCATATACTGGTACAATTTTCAATGTGGAGTGTAATTGTGATGTATATATATTATGTACCAATGAATTAAATTAGAAAAAATCTCTGGCCCCTCTAAAGGGTAAACTATGACAGATCGAGCAATTAGAGATTTCTTTGTAGAAGTAAAACATGGCAAGGAACAGTATTAGATAAACTAGCAAAAGCTTGAGAATCATAGTCCTAGGAAGAGTACCCATATTAAGGGTCTAATTAAAACAAAAGTCTATTTAAGTCATGGTATACCAATCTGCTCAGAGCAGTCCCAGAGTTTTGCTTTTTGGAGAGGAGTCTCAGGTATTCCAGAGGTTTCAGGAGTAGCTTTCTTCTTTTGAGTAACCTTTTTCCACAGACAGGTTTGTTGTTGTTGTTGTTTTGTTTTGTTTTTTTGAGACAGGGTCTTGCTTTGTAGTTCAGGCTGGCCCTGAGCTCACTATGTAGCTCAGGCAGGCCTCAAACTCAGCAATCCTCCTGTCTCTGCCTCCAGAGTGCTAGGATTACAGGCGTGAGCTACCATGCCTGGCCACAGACAGTTTTTAGAAAGGAGAACCCAGCTGTCTGTCTTTGCCACTTTTACTAAAATGGATGTGGCAAGAACCACTAAAAAAAGGCTCTTCCATTTTTATTTAATTTGGTCAGGAGAAAGTCCCTTCTTTTCAAATTTTAATGAGACCAGCTTTCAAGAATGAACACTAGCTGGTTTCCCTGGGCCAGGAGCTGGCAAGGCTTTGTTCCCATAGAGTTGGATAGTCTGTTGTATTTGGCCCACATGAATAAGATAATCTAAAAATCTATGATCTAAGGATCCACTAGCATATATAAAATAGAAACATATAACACCTCAGATGGACTCAAATTTAGCACAGTTTGGAGATGTTTTGAGTCATCATAAGAGCTAATGGCAATAATTGGAGCTGAGATTCAGAAATTTCTTGGTGATGCTTTGCCAGAGTTCACTTTAAGCTTTGCTAAGCTCTTTCCACCTCTCTGGAGGACTGAAATCTCCATGTAATGGAGAATGGTGTTTTATTACCAAAGATTTGTCACCCCCTGAATTACTGGAGATATAAAAGAAGACCTGTTGTTATTCTGAAGGGACTTGGAGAGCCCAAATGGGGATGATTTCTTTGAGCAGCACCTTTCACTACCTCCATATCCTCTGATTATGTTGAGAAGACCATAATCTAGCCTATAAAGATGTTAATTAGGGCCAATATTAGTTTAAATTCCCCACATGCTGTCATGTAGGTAAAGTGTAATTGCCAATCCTCTTCACCATATGTCAAGGTTCTCCATATAGCATGTAACAAAATAGATGATCTGGGTTTGCCAGGGTTACTGTGGGCACAGAACTGGGAAGTTTTGCAGACTTGTTAGATGGTTACTAACAGTCCTCACCATATGAAGATTCAAGTAACTATTTGCCATCTAGCATTTCATTCCATAAAAAAAGTATCAGGAAGAGTTTTCTTCTTAAGTCTTCTGCTGTGTTGCTTGAGGAAGGACTGATCTGTTTTTCAAATACTGCCACCAAAGCTTCTTTCTAATTCCCACCTTGTTCTAAGACCTATTTATCTTCCTGGGGGAATATAGACTGGTTTTTGTGGTTCTTAAAGGTGAAAATAAGAATAGGATCTGTAAGGCTGCTCTTTTTACATACCAGCTTTTTGATTTCTCAGAAACTTTAGACATGTCTCTGCTATACCATACGATGAATGATAGTGGCCTGCCTAAGAAGATAGACTGGTTCCAGAAGCTGTAGGATTTCCTGTTTCTGCTTTATAGATGATTTGCTTATTGGTTAGCAAAATCTTTTCTTTCCAGATTGAAGCATAGGCATCTAGCAACAGAAAGCTATATTTAGAATGTGTGAAAATATTTAGCTTTTAGTCTATTTTAATATCAATGCCCAAGTAAGGGCTATGAATTCTTTTTTTTTTTTTTTTTTTTTTTTGAGACAGGGTCTCGCTTGTAGTTCAGGCTGGCCCTGAGCTCACTATGTAGCCCAGGCAATCCTCGAACTCAGCAATCCTCCTGCCTCTGCCTCCCAAGTTCTGGGATGACAGGTGTGAGCCACCACGCCAGGCTGAATTCTGCTTTTTTGAGCAGAGTTCCCTGAGAGAATCTCCCTGAGGAGGTTGAGTTTGGCTTCAGGATCTGCTATGAACAGACAACTGTGTAACCTCCTTTTCACTATCCTTAGATAAAACTGCTTCTATCAGTGAACCACAACTCCTTAGGGTCTTGGAGGGGCAGGCCATTGATGTCCTATCTGCTTGCATAGGTCTGGGAGATTACTTCTTTATGAGACTAGCTAACTGCTAAGCCTATTGCCATCAATGAGGCAAGATGAAGAGTAGTACAAGTCCTTATGGTGACAAGTCCTAAAGCATGGCCTGGTACATAGTAGTAATTCATCCCCCTCTCACCATAACCTTTTATCTCAAGCATAGCCCTGACCTGATGAAGAGTCAGAAATTACAGGTTTTTGGTCCAAAGTTTACTTTTGTAGCTTCTTCTTTTAGCATAGTTGTATCTGCTATTGCCTTGTAGTAGCCATTATACCTTTTTGAAAAGTATGCCACTAGGAAGACTTCTTGTCCCAGCCTTTGACTTAAGACACACAAAGCAATTCCTCTCATTTCCCGTATCTAGAGGGAGAAGGGTTTTTCTTAAGTCAGGTATTCCTCATATTGGAACCTAAGTAAGGGCATGTTTATTTCCTGAAATGCATAGTCAAATCACTTTTGTCCATGAGGAAGGTTCCAAATTTGGACCTTTGCCAGCTACATGAGCTGGCCATTCTCAGGTAGGAATGAAGCTGTTGTTTTGTGGCAAGGGGCCCCAGGTTACAGATAGCTTGGATGCAGCCCCTAAACAGCTGTCATTCCCTGAGTGTGGGAATGTATCCCAAATATTGGGCATTCTAAACGGATATCTGAGCCTTTTCCTTTGAAAGACAGAGAACAGTGGTCACAAGACTAATGACAATAGTCCTTTATATTCCCCATTATATCAGATCTAGGCCATCCTATCAATAACCTGCTTGATTTTATGCCAGAAGAACTGAAGATAGCACATGCTGACTGATCTCAGATTTAGGGCTCAGAAACTGTTCTGCACCTGGGTCCTGGGTCTTTATGACTGACAGGTCATGTTTGCTTGCTTAGTTGGCTGGCTATAACCTAAACTAGCTCAATTCCAGCATTCTTTCCCAGTGCCAGGAAACTATTAATATTCCAGATAAGGGCTGTTTCATCAATCTGCATCCTAGGGTGAAGGCATAGAGAGAAAAGAAATAATTGACATATTATAAACACAAAATATCAAAAGACTTAAGCTGCTATTGTCAGACACAAAGCTTTAGGGATGATTTACTACTTCAGATAATGTGAGATGGTTAATATAGATCATACTCAATTATGTCTACTTAATTATAGGCTTTGGCAACCCATCAA
This sequence comes from Thryonomys swinderianus, assembly GCA_004025085.1. Classification (NCBI taxonomy): domain Eukaryota; kingdom Metazoa; phylum Chordata; class Mammalia; order Rodentia; family Thryonomyidae; genus Thryonomys; species Thryonomys swinderianus. The sequence goes on from PVIC010008686.1 coordinate 12,149, forward strand.
TCTAGTGATCAATCTAGTAATCATTTTCAGTGATATAGCGTGGTAGTTTCTGCCACTGACCCTCTCTTCTACTTTATTTGTTAGATTGACCTTAATCAATAGTAGCAACAACATAGTTTTATTATTACTCTAGCACATAAAGGATATAACATGTAGTGCTTCTCTTACCAGTGTGCCTTCCTTTTTTGTTTGTCTAGTATTTTCTTACCAGTTTTTTTGCCTCTTGGTCCCCATAAGGAAAAGATTCAGAGACCTTAAAAGGAATATTTCATGGTTTGTTAATATACTAGAGTATTGAGCCAATGATATTGAATACAAAGATGCTAGATACTTTTTGCTATGGTTAGAATGTGCACTTTCTCACTTCTAATGTTGAAATCTTGGCAAAGTGATTAGGTCACGAGGGTAGAACACAAACATCATATGAGATTTGTGCCCTTATGAAGATGCTTTAGATCTCTGGCTTACCTTTCCACTATGTGAGGTTGCAGAATTAAGGTATCATCTATGAAGTTCCTATCACACAATAAATCTGTAAGTACTTGATCTCAGACTTCCAGCCTCCAGAACTGTGGAAAATAAACGTGTCTTTGAAAATTCCTAGTGAAAGTTATTTGTTATAACCTCTCAAATGAAATTCTCTTATGTTATTTCCAGAAAGAATAAATTGACCAGCGGAAATCTCTTCCAAAAATGTAATGCAGGAGATGTCAGGCACAAGTAGAGGTTCCTGTAATGTAGGATGAGGTCTATCTAGGGTATTTCAGACTTGGCTGAAGATCTGCAACAGGTAAAGGTGACTATCAGACCTCTCTGTAAGACTGCAGTCATCACATATCTGAACACACTGAGAAGAAAGGTAAAGTCCAGGTTGGAAAGAGAAACTGAAGGCCAGAGTCTAGGAGGCTGGAGAATGGGTCAAAGAGAGGTTCCCAAGTTCTACAGCCTGGACCCAGGACATTAATGTGCTCATGGATTTTCCCATGGGTGTAGAGGTTTCTTTTTAAAAACTCAAAGCATTCAAGTTGCTAATCAGCTTAAATTTACATGTAGATATAGCCAAAAATTTCCTATCCTATAATCCAGTGGTCCTCAGAGGGATATTTGTCGGTTATTTGTTGGCCCAGCATTTATTTTTCATACAGAAAACTAAAGAAAAAAGAACAATATAAACTGAGATTTTCCTTAGGTTCATTTTTATTGATTTTGTGTGTCTGAATTAGTGAACTGGTTGCTTTTGTGTCTTTAAATTTACCTTTCTTTTTTTGTGTCTTTAAATTTACCTTTCATTTAAGAATCAGTGGTAACAATATCTGACCACTTCTTCAATTTCAATATCCTCATTTTGTAAAAACAAGAGAGAAGCTTGTGAGTCAATTTTTACTTTTTAAAACTTTAGTGGCATGTGAAATCCAAAACCAGAGAGCCATTAATCCACACTGTTCCAGTAATTTAGCTGGGCTACTTTCCTGCCCACAGGACATCTAAGACTGCTTCTGAGATTTACAATAATACAAACCCACCTATCCTGGGAAGACACTGGTGGTGGAGAAGATGAGGTCACTTCTCTCTCCTTCCTGCCTTTAAACTGTCCTGGTTGGGAAGGTTCAGAACAAAGACTCAAGCTCTTTTTACCTAAGCATTCAAGGACTCTGAAAAAGCATAGATTTTTCCCAAATGATCCTTGCAAATAGTCTTATGACCCTTCTGATATGAAGATTATAGAGGCCATTGAACTTTGCAAAAAAAAAAAAAAAGAAGAAGTCTATGTTTTGGGATCCTTTTATCTTTAACAAGACAGACTAGTCTTTGAGGGGCTAAAGGCAATCTTCACCCTTCCTTCCCATATGTAATTTTTGCCTCTTTGTAGGTAGATCTTATTCCTGGGCACCTTGTAACCCATATTATTTACTTCTTAGGAAAATCCATTCCAGTTAAGATTATTTGTTATTAACAACAGAAAGCAAGCACTGACTATATTTAAATGAAAGGAACTTATTGGGTGGATAAATATAATCCCTAAAATCAAAATTTATAGAAAAAGTAGACTTCGAAATCTAAGTGACAGGAATGAAGTGACAACTTTTATAGCATGCTACCAATGGAGTGAATGAAATTCAACTGTTTTCTAAAAATTATATTGTTCTGCTGATCAATATTCACTTCATATCTTTTTAATTTTTTGAGACAGGGTCTTGGTTTGTGGTTCAGGCTAGCCCTGAGCTCACTATGTAGCCCAGACAAACCTTGAACTCAGAAATCCTCCTATCTCTGCCTCCTGAGTGCTGGGATTACAGGTGTGAGCCACCACGCCCAGCCAGCTTCTTATCTTGGTCACTTCTCTTCTCTTGGTAAGAAAGGCAATAGATTTTGATTAACAGCTTCACAAGGTCTAAAGACCACAGAGGAGAGGAAGTCCCCAAAAGGGAGACTCGGAGCTGATTACAGAGGGGAGAGGATTGACTGTGAGTAGCAGAACAACAGATGTCCACTTCAGTCTCCAGAGACCTTTTTCCTATGAGTTTCATACCCAGGCCTCCAATATTCCCCAAGATCAAACTGATTCTCAGCAAGATGTATAAATCCTCAGTAAATTCACAGGACTGAAGGACCCTTGCCATTTTGGCAAGAAGAGTATCTTAACTCAAATATTATTTGATAATAGCAAAAATTCTGTATAAGAGTAAGACCAGTTCCACAAGGCAAGTAGAGTTGCTTCAGGTTTGATCACAGAGATTCAATAAGCCAAACCGACCTTAGGGTAAACCTTTGAATGTTAACATGAAACAAAATTCTGGCTACTGATCTTATTACTACTCCCAAATCATCATCAAGGAAAGCATTTTAATAAACCAAATAATTTGGGGGGCCTTCCAGGATTAAACCCAGAACCTTGTACTTGTCAGACAGGTGTGGCATCACTAAACTAAATCCCCAACTCTAAAACAAATAATTAGGGTTGGAACTTATTAGGCCACTTGCCATTTGAGTTGGAAATACCAAAGGAAAAGATGTCCTTTGTGAAGACTTTCTAATGATATTTAACTGTTTAAGACAATAATCTAAATGTTACAACTGTATCTGAAAATTAACATAGGTTTTTATTTCTTAATAAATATTTGAGCATTGCACAAATTATCCTCTAGATCAGAGATCAATGTAGAAAGAAAACCTATTTTAACTGTAACTATAACAGAGGATTTCTGAGTGGAATATAAATCTGGCCCTGATAGTCCATTCTGTCTCTCTTCATTTTGATTATTTAAGGATATTTGAGTTTCACATCATTTTACATTATGTGCACTCCCACAAAAATACTAACATTAATGAGTTTTAGCACCACAGGGCTTTATTATCTCTCCCTTTTTGTATACATACCCAATTTAACTTCTACCATTAGAATTAGATGCACAACTTTTACAAAAAGGAGTAGGTACCTTGTTTAAATGTATTACAATGGAATGTGCTAATAGAATAATTAGTTCTGCATTTTACAGCAAATTACTTCATACTCATCCTTTATGCAAGGTCCATAAAATTTGAACAGAAGCTAACACAGTGATAACTTGCCTTTTGTACCTTTGATAATTATCTATACCTTTGATAATCATTTATGTATTGGTTATCACACCAAACTGTCAGCTCTTGGATACCTTGTTCAACAGATAAGTATGCTGACAGTCGGCAAGCAAGCATGAAGATAGGGAAGAGGCATGTTAGCAGGAAGACTATCTTCATCCCCAATAATCAATTGAATTCCTGTTAGTAGTGTTCTCAGCATGTGTTTGAGCTTGAGTCTCACAGTCCTCCCAGTAATCCAGAGTCACACTGAAAAGTTGATGGACATTGGATGCATAAATATTTCCAAAGTGTTCTGTCTTAGATTTACAAAGGAATGGAGAAGAGGGTGTTCCATCTTTGCAAAACTGAAGGCCTACAGATTTTCACTACTATCTTCCTATCACATTCTTGTCAGCCGTTCTTGTTTTTGAAAAAGTAGTACAAGGCCTAAGATTTGAGAGTCAGGCTGATCTTAGTTCAACTCCAGATCTTTTATGACCTGGCTTCCTTGGGAATCACTTGGCAAATGACCTAAATTCTCTCAGATTAAATTTTCCTGCAGTGGCACTGTGAAAATTAAATGAATTCATGTATCAGAAGCTTCTGATGCACATAAAGCTTTCTTTTAATAGTTGAAAATCAGCTCCCAGTGTTTGAGAGTTTGTGTCTTAGGTTTTTGTATGGGCTTATTCCAGGCATTACTTCTATACAATCTTTATTCTAGGTCCACTTTCCCTAGTTTATAGGAAGTTAAGGCTATAATCAAGCAATGAAGGCCACCACAAGATTCTGTTCTAACTCCAGAAATAAACCATCAACGTCAAAGGTTTGATTCTTCTTCCATAACTAAAATATGTCATCTTGGGTTAGAAGAGGCAAGTACCATGGGTTGAGTGGTGTCCATCTGAATTCCTCTAGGTCTTAAGTGTCTACCTTCCTGAGAATGTAGCTGCTATGTGGCAAGCACTATATTAGCCATTTACTCAGTGTTCTTCCCATTTAATTTTTACTAAAATCATATAAAACAAGTTTTTACAGTCAAGGAAGTAAAGATACAGAAATGGGGGTTTAGTGAGGTAGCTTGTTAGCGGCAAGGGGGAGACAAACACTCTCCATCAGACACACTTCTTTCAATCGCTTCTCGGCCTTTTGGCTAAGATCAAGTGCAGACACACTTCTTTCTTCCTTTGAGTGTCTGACCCTTGGAATTTTTGGTTTTTGGGGGTGAGGATGGCATACTCTAGATAAACAATATTCTAGAACCAAAATAACTTTTAAAACTTATTGGAAGGGCAGAAGGTGAGATTACCACTTCATATTATGGTAGAGGCACTGTCCATCCTGGGACACCTGGAAAAAACATTTGCTATTTTCCTGAAATGTTTCTGTAGTGTTGTGTTCTGAAACCCTGAGTAACCCAAGTTTTGTGTTATATATTGATGTCATATATTATCCTATTTCAGCGGATTTTGCTAATGGGAATGTATGAGACCAAAATAAATAAATGAATTAATTTAAAGACAGCAAAATCAAGAAGAAAAAACAGAACCTTGAAAGCATTCCCTAGGAATCTTTAGAAAACCACAGATGAGAGAACCTGGTCATCCTTTCATAAACTTAACCATAAGGTTAATTTTTAATATAATGCGAGCAGTAAAGGAAAGATGACCACCCAAGACATCTGGGATAGGTAAGTAATACTTGGAACAATTTGTTTCCCAACAATTTAGTAATTCTTTTTATTTTTGAGAGCTTGTATTTAAGCTTTCGGTATATTTTTGTCTCTAAAATAAGTCTGTTCCCCAAAAAGGTTTTATTCCCTTTCCTATATCCCTCATACAAAGAATAGTTCATGACTAATAAGGTTCAGATGCAAAAGTTTTGAGTGCCTTTTCATATCCTACACAAATCAATATAAGAACTAGAAAAGCATGTTTTAACTCTCTCATTCCTACCCGATTTGTTCTTTATTGCTACTTATTAACTCCAGTGAATATTTGTCGTCTTATTTAAAGCTAAATTACTTTACCTATTACATATAGCAATGGTTGTGACCAGTCTCTGTAAACTATGGTTAAGCATCATTTTTTCATATTTATCCCCACAATTCACTTAGGCCTGTTTTTAATATCCTCACACATATTAATGGTAGAGGCATTTCATAATTTTCAACATTGTGGTACTAACAAGTCTGTGTGTTTTAAACATTTAAAACTAAAAAGAATAATAATAAACAAGCATCCAAATAAAGCTGAATATGAAAGCCAAGTCTACAAATTTCTAGTCCTAGAGGCCAGTATCACTTATGTAACACATTCAGGAGCTTTCTCATAATAAATACATTAAAAACATAAATTATAAAATGCTCATTAGAATTGGTGGTGACAACTATATTGCCTAGGACACAAATAGTCTAATCTATTATCCTATAAAACTTAGCTCTCTATTCTAGTTAGGAAAAAAGTCCTTACCTGCATTCTCATTGGCTCATATTTGCTTATAAATGCTGACAGGAAGTTCGGTCCTTATATAACCATTAGGTAATGTACTCAGTGACATGGCATTTGTAAATTCTCCTTTATTCACAGGGTTTCCTCTCCATAGCTAGTTTGCCAAAGTGATGACAAATGAAAATCACTTTTAAGACCTTCTCTCTGTGCTTTCAAATCATTTAAAGGAAAGTGAGAGAGACATTTATGGAGGACCTACAATGTTCCAGGCACTGTGAGCAACACAGATCAGATCATGTAATTGTCCTCCCTGAATGAAACAAAAACGACAGCAAACGTGATGTGCAGGCTCACAGACTCTCTTATTGCTCGGTGTTCTCTCCTTGTCAGTTCCCCAGAATATAAACCGGGTTTGGAATTCCCTTCACCTTAAGCTATTGATGCTAAGTGCAAATGAAAACCACAACTCACAAACCAAAGGTCTTAGTCCTAAGCCTAAATATGTTACAACAAACTTACTTTCAAGAAAGAGTCTCTGAAAAAGGATTTGCTCTTCAAAATGGCAAATCGGGTTTTTGTATCCAGACTTGTTCAAAGCTGAAGATCCTTAGACTGAAGTGGGAGGATTTCAACTTGGAAACTGGAGTTGTTAACACAGTTTTTAAGAGCATTTTTGGAGAAACTCATGGAGTTCTTTAGATATCAATAATGTGTTTTCAACAGTTTTAAAGACTTCTGTGTAAATTAATCAAGTGTACATGAAATAAGTCTTCAAAAACTGATTAAATAATTCATTTGAAAGAATTTAAACTATTTGAAAAAAATATCTGACAATATTTCTACATCAGATGTCCAGCTTCGAAAATTTAAAATCATTATTGCAATTTTATAAAACCTTAAAATTAGTTTGCAGTCCTACCAAAACACCTCTCTCTTGCCTTTAGCACATTTTAGCCCTCTATCCTCTTGAACAGAATTCCACTCAAATAATTAGGCAAGTCACATTTGCTACAGAAGTTGCTTTTTACAATGATGATTTTGGGCTTCAGATTTGAAGTTAACATATATCAGAAGAGGGTAGCTAACAAGATCCTCTTGACCCTATCCATTGCATTCTAATCTATAAGAAGTGAGCTCAAAATGGTTTTTCAATCTAAATGTAAAATGAAAACTATACAGCTCCAGGGGAGAACATAGGGAAATCTTTTCTGACTTTGAATTAAATAATGATTTCTGTGGTATCTCACCAAAAGTATAAACAATCAAAGAAAAGAAATGAATCATACCCAAATCCAAAAATCATGGTCACCATCAAAAAAGTGAGAAAGGGCCAGAGATTTAGCTCAATAGTTCCAGCACTGCCTGGCAAGTGCAAAGTCCCTGGTTCAATCCCTGTAACCACATACAATAATACCGAGGGTGGTGACTCACACCCACCAGTAATCAGTATCACATACCACAATGCCAGGCCTGGTGGCTCATGCCTGTGATCCCAGCACTCGGAAGCAGAGACAGGAGACTGCTGTGAGGTCAGGTCTTGCCTAGGATACATAGTGAGTTTAGGGCCAGCCTAAACTACAAAGCGAGACCGTGCCTCAAAAAAAAAAAAAAAAAAAAAAAAAAAAAAAAAAAAAAAAAAAAAAAAAAAAAAAAAAAAAAAAAAAAAAAAAGTGAGAAAGAAAAATGTCTACCAAATAAGAGAAAATATTTCAAAATTGTAAAATATATAAGAATTTTGGTCCAGAATAGATAAATCACTCTGACCTTGTAACAATAAAAAGATAACCCAATTTTAAAATGAGTAGATTCCAGGCACAATGATGCACACCTGTGCTCCCAGCTAATTTGAGAGGATAAAGTGGGAAGATCAGAGGAGCCCAGGAGTCAAGATTGAACAGCCAAGTATTCAGACTCAACCCGGCCAACACAAGAGGACCACACCTAACAACAACAGAAGAGCAAAGAGTTTTAACAGGTATTTCTTCAAATACACACAAATGGCCAATCACCACATGCAAAAATGTTTATCTTCATTAGTAATTAAGGAAATGCAAACGAAAACCACAATGAGATTTCATTTCGCAACTAAATGCCTAAATGAAAAAGAGAGAAACAGCAAGAACTGATGAGAATGTGAAGAAACAGGAACACACACTGCTGGCTGGAATGTAAAATGATGAAGCTACTTTATTTAGAAGGTAATCTGACAGTTCTTAAAGATGTCAGACATAGTTACCATGATCTAGCAATTTGGCCCTAGATATACTTGAGAGAACTAAAATCTATGTCCATGTAAGAAGAAGAATTATTCATAATAGCCCCTAAGTGGAAGTAACTCAGATGTTCATCCACTGATGAAAGCATAAACAAAATGTGATCTATTCATATAAGAAGATAATTATTTATCAACAAAAAGTAATAGAGTACAAATTCATGTTATTGCATGAGTGGAATCTAGAATGGTTATGATAAGTTAAAAAGTCACATAATAGATGATTCTTTTATACTAGATGCTGTGAACAAGCAAATACATAGAAGTAGAAAGTGGTTTCCGGGACTGAGGATAAGGGGGTTGGGGAATGACTGCTACTGGGTGTGGCATTTGTCTTGGTCATTCAGGTTGATGTAAAACTGAAAATTATTTCTCCCAGCTTTAGAGTCTAAAATCAAGGTGCAAACCATCTTAGTTCTTGGGAAGGGCTTTTTTTTCCTGGTTTGTACAAGGTTATCTTTTATCTCTGTGTTCCTATGCCCTTTCCTCAGTATGGGTGTATGGAGAGAGTGAACGTTTTCTGTCTGCTTTTGTTGTCATTTGCTCCTTTCAGCCCTGGGAACTGAACTGACACCCTTGTATTGAGCTGTATCCTAGCTTGGTTCTAACTAGCCATCCTCCTGCCTCAGCTTCAGAGTGCTGGGATAGCAGGCGAGTGGTGCCTCACCCATTTCTATCTCATAAGGTCATTAATAACAATTGATTAGCATCATCTCTCTTATGAACCCATTTAACCTTAATACCTCCTACAAAATCTGTCCACAATATCATCATCAGTGGAGATCCTTGTTCTTCCACGTATGAAATTGGGGGAAACACATATATTTAACTCACAAGAAGGGTACTGAAGTTATTCTAAATTGTGTAGTTGCACAACATAATGAACACACTAAAACTACCAACATGTATACTTTCACTGATGAACCTTATACTTTATGAATTATTACCTCAATAAAGACATCATTAAACAAGAAAACAGAAAGATGAACAGTTATTTCTATCTTACACATGACTGAGGATGGGGTCAGCAGGTGAATACAAGTACCAACTTTTTGCAACATTCTTTTCTCTTCCAGAAGTCTGACTCATGAAGTATTCATACTGGGTCTTTGTTGTTTGTTTTGTTTTGTTAGTGTTAAAAAAATTTACAAGACGCTGAGTAGGTTAGCTGTTCACTTTATTATAATCCATTTAACACTTTTTCTAAAAAACACTTGCTCCAGGAGAAATGAAAGATCAGTGTTTTTAGCTTCCCATGACCTCAGATTTGCCCCTCATGCTTCCCAGATCCACTCATGTGTATGTGTTAACCATGGAAACTGGCCATACATATACTTTCAAGGAATTACATCAGAAGGAAGCACTGGGGTGGCATATGGGACCCTTTAATGGGCTGCTATTGGGAAAGCTGAGGGGTCCCTCATAACTGGACAAGCCCTTGAACAGTCACAGTGCTTCCCACATGAGTGGTACCCTTGAGCCTCGCAAGTGGATTTGGCTCCCTTTGAGCTTTTCCTATAGGTCATCATTAGGTCAAAATTAGGTTCTTATGCAGAAATGCAGGTACTTCTGATAATAAAGCCAAGGAATTGACTATCTGCATCTTTGACTCATACAAATGACGTAAGTGTGCACAGTTTTTCTTTAACACTTAGATGTCTGCTCTGCTAAGTCATCAAACTGCATGTTTTAGGGACTTCTCTAGAGTATGATGTCTCTATAGGCAATGAAGAACTTGATTTATTCCTTTATCTACTAGTAGCTGGTGTTTACAAAAGAACTTTGACTAAAATTAATCATTTTAGCATCTACTTAGAAGTCCCTAGGATTTTGCATATTGCAGCTTTGCCTTACACTAGTGGAGTAAGAATGTCCTTCCAAGAAGAATGATATTGGCATGTAGTTTTGAGAGACATTATGGAGGCTGCCAGGAAGAATGTGGAGTGACTTCTCCAGGGAAGAAAATTGGATGTGTGCAGAAAACTTTGGAGGTGGGAAAGGTTTTCAATGAAGACAAAAGACTACATGGAAGAACAATATAGATTAATCAAGAGGACAAAGTAGATTCAGATTACAAAGTGCTTTAACTTTGTCTTCTGATTTTTAATTCTCTGTTTTGAACTCAGTGGAGTGTCTTTTGAGGATTCTTTATGGAAGAATTACATAATTAAGGAATTTTTCTCCCTTTATTAAGTGTCATTTTAAGATTCACCCTGATGCTGCATGGAGTAGGTTGAGATTATGAGGAAAAAATGAAGAGAGTTCAGAGGAAAGGTAGTTAGAATAGTGGTAAAAAGTTAACACAAATTAAAATGAAAAAACTGAGTTCACTCAAGAACAGGAGTAGAACTAACTAGGCCACAGAAGTAAAAGTGATGGGAGAATTAAGTCTGACCGCCAGAGTTTTCCCAATGGAGAAGATGAATAAGGGAAAGTGTACTGGGCAAAAGTAAGTTTTGCTATTCACATATACCTGAGGTGGACAATAGGCAGATGGAAATAGAATCTTGGCCTACAGAAATGTCTTTAGAAATATGTATTGAAGATATTAGTATATTTAAGATTTGAAGTTAGTTATTTAGTATATTTAAGATTTGAAGCAAAGGACTAATGGAAGGGGATGCTAATAATAGGTGAACCCTAGGAAATAGAGTGTGTAAGGAGAAGACAGTGGAGAGAGGTCCCTGAAGGGTCCTGGAAAACATTGTGGAAAAAAAGCAGCAGAGTGATGTTCTCGAACTTAAGAGCATAGAGAGTAAGCACCAAGTAGAACAATGAATATGACCTACTCTTTCAGGAAGGGAAAAATGCAGCCAGAAAAGGAATTACATAACACAGGAAGTTAGGGAACTGGCTTTTTCTAGTTTTCTTAAAGGGCTTCCAGTTTTTTACACTAGGAGGAAAAGTTGGGAAAGGTTGAAGATATTATCCAGTTGAGAATAAAAGATGCACCATAACATAACCTTAGAAAATGATACACATCAATATATAACAAGTGTTGTATAAACTTTTGTGATAGTTAAGTTTAACTGTCAACTTGATTAGATTGGAATATGCCCAGGGGCTTAGTAAAGCGCACTTCTGGGTGTGTCCAGAAGAATCATAGAACTTTATCTGTGCCTTTATCTGCTCCTTCTTCTCTGGAAATGTTCTGCTCCATTTTCTGGATGCCTTAACTAAGCAGCTTTGCCTAAGCTTGTCCTTCTATTCTGTTTTTACCTTTTTTTTTTGGCAGTACCAGGAATTGAACTCAGACCTTTGTGCATCCAAGGTTGACTCAGTTCCACTTGAGCTAAATCCCCAGCCCTACCTTCTACTCTGATGCTTCTGTTTTGGAGCCAGCCAACTACATAATAAATCCTCTGAAACCATAAGCCAAACAATCCTCTGGTTCTTTAAATTATGAAAGTCCTGTATTTTGTGGGGCAATAGGAAAGCTGATATTAGATGAAGTACAAATCTATGAAAGCCCCGCTCACAGGTTTCAAGAAAGGTAAAAACATAGGCAAGCCTCTGGAGAACTGACCATTTTCCACCTTCACTTTGATTTTTTCTCTCCTAATTAAGTGGCCTTGGAAATAGTTATCTCTCCCCTTCCTTGAGTAGATTCTCCTTTCCTATTTACATTCATAGTTACTTGATAATAACACCACCTAGGTAAAGTATTATTGTAAGGAAATAAAATAATTGAAACCAAAGATAAGAGTCAGAATTTCCTGCTGTTTTTATTGCCAGGCCTCTGAGCAATATCTTTTCTGTTAACAGGGTAAATTTGTAAGAGGACCATCATCTATCCTCCATTCCCCATGAGTGTTTCTATGATGGATTGTGTATCCTAAGAAATGTAAAGATTCTCCCCTTCAGGCTATTTTAAGAATTGTTCTTCTAACATGGTTCATCAGGTATTAAACTAGGTAGGATAAATATAAGGAATTTTTCTTGCATGGAGATTTTCTCCACTGGTTGTCAGTTTGGTGAAGACCTTCATAAATCACCTTGACAGCTATAGTGGCTGATCCAGACTCTTTTTTTTCCAAAATGAAGAATTAGAAATTTATTTTAAAATCCAAAAGTATTGTTTCGTTTCTACTATTTACAGTAATTGTACCTGGGTTTGCTAATGACATATCAAAGGAATGGAAAAGTAAGGAAGACTATGTATGTTGACAAGGATACAGAACCCATTTTTGTATGTTGATGAGGCTAGGAAAGATAATGGAATGAGGTGTTAATATAAGAGAATAAACTAATGATCAAAATTATCAAAAATATTCCCCAGTAAAAAGCATTGATATAACACATTATAAATAATTTTCACATATCAGGGCTTTATAATTTTAATCTAAAATCTGTACTCACTATATTATCTTGGCATTAAAAAAATGGAAACAGAGCCAAGAAATTGAACATCTGCTCCAATCCTATTTCTTTTCTTTGGACTACATTACATCTATTCTACCTTGATTCGTGTGCTGAAAGGACAATCTATTAGTTTTCCCTTTGCTCTTAACAGACTGAGAATATTGTAGTCCTTATTATGTTTAAATACTTACAACACTATATTTCCTGAGAATATAGAAAGTACTAGGCTCTGTTCTGAGATTTTTTATGTTGAATGTATGAGGTGTGTACTGTTATAATTCCCTTACTGGGAATGATAAATCCAAGATATGAAAAGGTTTGGGAACTTTCCCAGGGTCATATATTTAGTAAGTAGTGGAAATGATAAATGCCAAGCCCTGTGCCAAATGCCTTATATGAATTATTTCATTTAATTTTTTAGCATAATCCCTATCAGTACCCTATCAATATTAACATGCTCTTCATTTTTATAGATGCAAAATGTGGATTAACATGTAAGTATGCAATGAAGCCAGGTTTTGTTCATATGTAGCAAGCAATGATACTCAATCAGGGAGTATTTATACAGCATAGATGGGACATGATATTTGAGCCACTGTCCAGGGGATATTTCCACATAATGAATACTCCTCCACACTGAATGGTACAAAAATTTCTCTGAAATTCAATTTATTTTGGAAGCAAGACTTTTGGAAAGTGTCATTCTTTGACTGTTAACATACTATGTAGATTATCCTTCCTATATGAGTTAGTTTTATAAGCTTAGTTGAATTACTATTAAAAAACAAGGCCCTTGTTGATGTAAACGTCTACATTTTGATATTATACCCAATGGATCTTCAATTTCTACCTCTAATCTACAAGCTGCCTTTTATTTTTCATAAACTGCTATGGATTTGCAAATAGGCCACACATTTCAAATTTGTGATTGCAGTAATAATCGGTGTTTAGAAAGCTCAGGAACATAAACAGAAAAGAATATATTTCAAAAACCTACAATTAACTAAGTGTAAAATTATAAATAGGGAGTCTGCAAAAAATAAGAGCAAATTTTTAAATGTTTCCACTAACGTGGAGAGAAAAAGTAGGGAAACCTATAAATATCAGAAGCTGTCTCCCCACTTACCACCTACTTGTTGAGTATCTCTGATGAGACAGTCACTCTTAAAATGGCAAATATACAAGTAGAGTCAGCACTTAAAAATGGATTTTAGTGAATTATGAGAAAAATATTTATATTAGAATAAGACATAAAAATATAACAAGGGCACCAAAACCACATACAAAGCAGAGTAGCTTGGTCACTAAAAAATTTAAAAGTTTGATGCATTCTAAACAGAAATTAAGAAAAAGCAAATCAGTCAAACACAGTGGTACACCCCATACTCCCAGAATTTAGGGAGGCTGAGGCAGGAGAATCACAAATTCAAGTCTCACTGGGTAACCTAGTAAGACCCTGTTTCAAACATTTTTAAAGGGGTGGAGTGCCCCTAAGTTCAACCCCCAGAACCAGAAGTGTCATATTACATAAAGTAGAAGTCACTTAATAGAAAGGATTGAATAACTTTATACCAGTACAGATTACAAGTTATAAAGCAGATGCATGGGCAAAAACCACTATATATCAATTACCCATCAGGAAGCACAAGTGTGACACAGATAAATCTTGCATCCTTACTCCAGCACCATTTAGACATAACTAGAAGAGGGAAATCTGCCTCTGTGTGGGAGCTCAGGTCAGAGAATGACACCAGCGCTCTTTGGTATTGGCAGTACCTAGGAAAAACTGCAACATCCTATTTATTTTACAAGCTATTAGGTTTCCATGCATATAATATAGTTTGTTCATATCACATTCATCCTTTCTTGATTGAGGCTTCCTGACTATCCCCAACTCACATTAAACAAGCAGCAGTACAAATGCAAAAACACAGCTCTTAAAACAGTGAGTTTTTAATAAAATAAATATACAGCTGACCTTCCATATTCATGAGTTCCACATCCCCAGATTCAACCAAATGAAGATCAAAAACATTTGAAAAAAATTACATTTGTATTGAACATGTACAGACTCTCTTGTAATTATTCCCTTCACATTGCCATATAATATCTGTTTACATAGCATTTACGTTGTATGGAGTACTTTACTAACTTAGAGATTGTTTAAAATATATACACATAAATTCTATACAAATACTACCTTGTTTTATATAAAGGATTTGAGCACCTGTGGATTCTGGTATTTGCAGGGGTTTCTGGAGCCAGTCCATGACTGCGTGTATTATCCTCAAAGGACACAAGAGGGAATTGCATTTATAAAAGTCATCTACATAATATGAACTTAAAAGCTGAAATTTGAAGTCAATCTGTGAACAAAATGAAACAAAGTGCATTGCTGGGAAGAGTTAGAGAAATCAAAATGAAGATTTCTCTACAGATAGTACAAAAGAAGCAACTAAAAAGTTAAAATAATTTGGAAACATGCTTAATGTATCCAGAAGTTTTAAGATTTATCTAAGAATAAATCTAGCAAGATAGAAAGAGTGAAAGGGACATCACTTAAGTAAATGAAAACATTGTTTTCCAGAATTGAGGAAAGACGTAAGTTCTTAGAGTGAAAGTCTCTCCTAAATGTTTAGAGAAATGAATTAAAAACAAACAAAACTCTGAAATCTAGTCACAATAGAGTGAATTAGAAACAATAAAAAGAAAGCTTAAAAAGCTTCAACAAAAGATAAAAAGAAAAAACAGGTTACAGGCAGGGCAGTACGGATCTGATTTTCATCTGCAGTCCCAAAAGGAAGTGGGGAAATTCTTCCATAGTGGCTAAGTATGTCCTAAATCCACTCCATTATAAAGGCAAGCAGAGCATTGGAAACAACTGTCAAAGTCCCAGAACTCTACATATTTAGAAATGTTTGCATTGTTGTGGAACACTCCAGTTGCTGATGTAACAAATTACTACAAATTCAGTGACTTTATAAACAACATGAATTTATCCTTTTACAGTTTCATAGATTAAAAGTCTGGCACAGAACTAAAACTAAGCATTTTATCAAGTGGTAGTCCTTTCTAGACATTCTAAGGAAGAAATCCATTTCTTTGCTCTTTTTACTTCTAGAAGCTGTCCACATTTCCTGGCTCATTACCCCTTACTTAATCTACAGAATATCTACAATGCATCTCTCTGACTGTAATCACATCTCCTTCTGTAGTCTCAAAAGCTGAGAAAAGTCCTTTTCTGTCCTATTTCTATCCATTTCTCTTCAGCAACATCGTAGCTTTGAAAATCAAGGGTCTCACAACCACTGATGCTGTGAAAAATAGCAACTTAGTAGTCACTGAAGCTAACAAGACAGTGTAGCGCTTCCACTAAAGCCTCTACCCATATAGTTGTTACTACCAGGCCTGTCTGGCATCTGGGGAAGTTATTCTTGCAGCCTGTCTTTCTTTGACCTAACTCTGATCTCCCTTAGGGAGAAATTCTTGATCCCCAATGTGTTTGTTAAATATAAGCAGCTTCTTGAGGCATCATAACAGCTGGACAAGTGATATACTGATGGAAAAACTTGAAAGAAAATTCTGGAAGTGAAATTTCTGAAAAACTCCAACAAATTTCTGAGAATCTAGAAAGTCAAACATATTTATGGGGGCGTGTACCTATCCAAGAAAAATGTGAGATGACTCCTGTCTCCCACATTGGGCTTATCATGAGGTTCTGCAAAACCAAGAAGCAACTTCTAAAGCAGAGTTGCAAACTTAAGTTGTGCTCCAACACAGAAGCACATATTCTACTGGGAAAAATTGAGGGAATTTTTGGAACAAAAGGTTTGGGGAAATTTCTATTCAATCATAAGTGGACCAATAGACTAATCAAGAAAGGACTTCAGGGCTGGAGATTTAGCTCAGTGGTTCCAGTGCCTGCCTTGCAAGCGCAAGGCCCTGAGTTCGATTCCGGTAACCACATACAAGGCTGGGTGTGGTGACTCATGCCCACCAGTGATTAATACCACATACCACACTGCCAGGCGTGGTGACTCACACCTGTAATCCCAGCACCCGGGAGGCAGAGGCAGGAGGATTGCTGAGTTTGAGGCTTGCCTAGGCTACATAGTGAGCTCAGGGCCAGCCTGAACTACAAAGCAAGACCCTATCTCAAAAAAAAAAAAAAAAAAGAAAAAGAAAAAGAAAGGACTTCAGTGGCTGTATATGACAAAGAACACAGAGCTCATGAAATTAATCTGGACAAGTTATTAAAGAAACAAATAACAATTGTAACAACAATAAATACAGGAAGTAGAAGTATCATTTCCTGGGAATCTTCTAAAATTATCTAAAATATTCATTCTTAGAAATTGTTATCAATAATATCGTAGCATTATCACCTCACAGAAACATCTTACAAGAGCTGAGGACCCAGGTGAGGTCTCTGAGTGGAGCACTAAAACAAGGTTTATTGAAGAGGTTAGAAAGGATAGTTTCATATTGCCTATGTCCCTTTTTCCATGGAGCTGAGTGACATGGGCATACCTCCATGAGGATAAAGAACCATGGGCCCCAGCCTCAGGTCTGTCTCTGTGAATTTTGGTGACAATAGGTCCCCATAAACTCACAGTCCAAGCCCACATCAGCAGCAGACTGGACAATGTGACCCAGACCAGAGCTTATGATCAGAGGCTCCAGACCTTCCCCATACCATGCTAAACCCATAACCCCAGCATCTAGGAAAAATTCTGAAAACCCAAGCTCAAAGTCCATCCCAGGGCCAGGCTGGTCCTCTGTGGATTCAGGATTCTGTGGAGTAGGGATAGCTATATTTATATCAGACAAAATAGACTTTAATTCAAAAACTGTTGCAAGAAACAAAGTAATTATACAATAATAAAGGAATCAATTCATCAAGAAGATATAGCAATTGTAAATATATATGGGCCCAACATCAGAGCATCTACAGTATAAAGTAAATACTAACATAACTCAATAACCAAATAGATGGTAATACAAAAACCATAAATTTCTAAGGCCATACTCTATAATGAGTAGAACATAAAGACAGAAAATTAATAAGGAAATAGTGGGCTTGAACAAGACTATAGACCAAAAGAACTTAATAGAAATATAGAATATTCAACAGCAAAATAGGCATCCTTTTCCATCATATTTGAAGCATTTTCCAGGAAAGATCAGATATTTTACCCCAAAACAAATTTTGACAATTTAATAAGATTGAAATCATAATTGTATCTTTTGTAATTATAATACTATAAACTAGAAATCAATAACAGGAGAAACTTTGGAAAAACTCAACTATGTATAAGTTAAACATCACACTGATGAACAACCACTGAGTAATAGAAGAAATAAAAAAACAAGTCAGAGATATCTTAAACAAAGTGGAAGTACTATAATCAAAATCCATGTGATATAGCAAAGTAGTTCTAGGATGGAATTTTAATGACTACATTAAGTAAAAACAAAAACAGCAAATAAACACTGCAACTTGTAATTTTTTAGGTTCAATCCTCATTGCTGAAAAATGCCATTATCAATAATGAATACAATTTAATTAAATTTCTATAGAAATGCTTATGAAGATATTCACATTCCATTATTAAAAGTCAGTTCTTTTGAGAAGAATTGCACAAGACCTATGAAAATAGAATGAAACACTCAATAGCCAAGCCATGCTTTTCCTTTCGAAGAAAAACAATCTGGAAGAGATTCTGGATTTTCCATGAGATCCTCTCCCAAATATAAAACACAATATTATTGAAAGCAAAGACTAGAAGGCAATTTCTTCTAGACAATGAGCAATATCTTTTGTTTTTGTTTTTTTCAGTACTGGGGAACGGAATCCAGGGCATGTGGAATCTTACACATGTGCTCTTCCCCCGAATTGTTCTCCCAGTTGTGACAATGCCCACTAATGTCACCAAGTTCATCAATGTCTTTTATGCTGTATGATATGGAGGTTACGTCTGTGAGTACCCAGGGGGAAGAAATGGAGGCCTGGTACATTGGCATGGACCTTGGAAGACCAAGCCTTAATATATGAATGAAGGAGGACAGTTTGAGCTGGAAGGACGCTAAACATAAGAATGATGTATACCGGGATTGTAACATGCTACACATTTGTTGTGTGAGGGAGCTGTGACTTTTGAAGAATAAACTTTCCCCTATCATGTGAATCTTGGACAGTCAGCCACAGTATCCTGCCCTCTCCTTGGCGAATCACTCTTTCTCAAAACTTGTTAATCTAGAGCCTCACATGTAAGGCTGTTTTAGGAGCTGCCACTATTGTCACAAGCTTGGCCTTGTTTTGATTCTTTAAAAGCCTGATTGTCCTTACTATTTATAGCTTTATTTAAAAATCCAGTATTTTGTTTACTGTGCATTTTTTTCATTAATTTTTGTTAGGCTTTTTAAAAATTATTGCATCAAAACATTTTTCTCTTGGTACTGAACATTTTAGCATTCCTTCAATTTGACGTTTGAAGAAAATCTCACCTTGTCATCCTTCTGATTCTTTCTCCAGCCTTTGATGCCATGAGTAAAATTTTCCACTTCAAATATCCAGAAAATAAGCCCGCTAAACTTGGCATATTCAAGGAACTAGAGGAAGAAAAAGCTAAGAAATGGCAACAAAAGTTGCTGCTATCTATTTGAAAATCTCAAGAAAACTATATAAACTAATGAATAAGCTCTCTGAATAAGATAGTTGGTTCCAAAATATATAAAAATAATCAACACCATTAATATAAGAAACTATAAATATCCTAATTGAATATGGTATATATGAAATATATTAATTATATTAATATTATATATAATATATATTACATAATAAATATTAGAAACTGTTTTCTATGGCAGAGAAGTAAGATAGAATAATACTAAGACCCCAAAAATAGTAGTGAAAGGCCACTACACCACACTGTATTGCCTTCTTCTAGGCTGTTGATATGAAACACTATAATTTGGGATCTGTTACAGTAATTAACCCTACTAGGCTTATTGCTTCTGGGAGGGCAACTAGATATTCAATAGGAGAAAACAAAACTTAAATGTTTTCTTTCAAATTCTTTATAAAAGTTAAACAACACAGATTGAAGGTCTAAATATTTTAAGTCTACAATGTTATAGAATTAGAGGAAAATACACAGACTAAAATGAAATTATCACTTGGGAGGCAAAGGCAAGAGGATTATTGCAAGTTCAAGGTCAGTTAGGCTATACAATGAGTTCATCGTCAGCCTGGTCTACACAACAAGACCCTGTCTCAAAAACTGAAACTTACAAAACAAGATTAAATTAAAATTATGACATTACCACATCTTAACAAGGAAAAATAATAAAAGGATACATATCTTGAAACCATGATGTTGAGTGAAATAAATCATGCACACAAGCTAAATATCTGTTTCTCTCATATGAGAAATTCAAACTATAAGTACAAAATAAAAGATAGGTAATAAGAAGTAGAGAGATAGATCTTTCTTGAGTGGGAAAGGAATCAAGACGTGGAAGGAGAAGGAAAAGAGGGAATAGAAAGGTGATGAAAACAGGAATCAGATGTGTTATGTACATGAACCAACTCACACAAAGAATGTAAACACTATGTACTGTGAATATGTACTAATGTAAAAAAGAAAACATGCTTGAATAAAACAGTTGCAAAGTATATTGCAGGCAAAGGCTTGATGTACATAATTTATAAAGAGAAAAAGTAAAATAAGCCTAACACAAAATTAACAGTTGAATATGAAGAGGCAGTTCCAAGAAGAAATGCATGTGCGAACAAACATCAGAAAATATATTCCACTTCACTAGTAATTAGGGAAATACAAATTAAAAAAACACTGAGATTGTATTATCCACCAGATTGGCAAATATTTTAAATTTTCATAACATCCAGTGTGAGAAAACAGAATTTCTTATTCACTGTTAATAGAAGTGTAAATTGGTACAATCTTATTCAAAGGCAAATTGGCAGGAACTATCAAACTTAAATGTACGAATACCTTTTCACCCACATTCCAAGAGTTTATTCTAGAAAAATAGTAGCAAATAAGCACAAAGATATTTTCACAAATTTATTTTGGTGTCTTTTTATCACAATAAGATGTACATGTGTAAGTAAAAGAATGAATCCAGTCTTTGCCAAGCAAGCACTCTATTATTGAGCTATATCCCCAGTACTTTCCTTTAAGTGTAATTGCCTGGGCTGGCCTTGAACTTGCCATCTTCCTGCCTCACCCTCCCAAGTGGCTTATATTACAGGCACACACTCTCAACCTCAGTAAAACTTTTTATTTGACCTAAATTTGTCCCTAAAGACTTTTTTCATCATATTTTTTAAAAAATAAGAATACAGTTATGTAAGTACATATTTAAAGACAATAAAAATGGGCAAGTAATATAGATACTTCACAAAAGAAGTACAGATGACCAATAAATACATGAAGAAATATTCAACATCTCTGGCCATTAGAGAAATGAAGGTTAAAACACCACTGAAATTCTGTTTCATTCCAGAAAGAACGGCCATCGTCAATAAAACTTTACAGTGACACATACATACTCGTGTTTATAGCAACACAATTCATACTGGTAAATCTAGGAAGCTACCAATATGTTCATCAACTGAAGAATGGATAAAGAAAATGTGGTACCATATTTATATACAGTAAAGTACTATTTTACCAGAAAGAGGACTAAACTTGAGTCATTTGTAGGAAAATGGATGTGCCTTGCAACCATAGTGTTAACTGAAATGCATCAAATGCACAAGCTTAAATATTTCATAATTTCTCTCACATGAAGAACCCAAAATAACAGAGCAAAATAGAAGACAGATAATAAGAAGTACAGAGATAGATCTTTCTCAAAGGGAAGGAAGATCAGAAGATGGAAGGAGAGGCAAAAAAGAGGAGGGAAAACAGTGAACCATACATAATTTAACATTCATGTAAAATCATTTTGTGCTTTGAGATATATATATATATATAAATTTTTTCCCTGAGACAGGGTCTCCCTTTGTAGTTCAGGCTGGTCCTGAGCTCACTATGTAGCCCAGGCAAGCCTCGAACTCACAGAAATCCCCCTGCCTCTGCCCCCTGAGTGCTGGGATTGCAAACTTGATCCTCCACACCTGGCCTTGTGCTGTTGTACTGATTGCTGGTGGGCTTGAGTCACCTCGCCCAGCATTGTGGAATGTGGTTCCTGAGGATCCAATTCAGGACCTTGCTCTTGCAAGGCAGACACCAGAACCACTGAGCTAAATCCCTGGCCCAATTTGGTATATTTTTTTCATTTGGTATATTTTATTCAGTCTTAACAAAAATATACCAAATCATTAAATGGTTTTACATGAATGTTAAATTATAAATGGTTCGGCATTTTATATTTTTATATTTTTTTAACTTCCTACCAGTAATGTTCATGAGAACAAAACTTTATTTCATTAAACTATTTGGAAAAGCTGGATGGCACATTCTGCAACATAAGCTGCCCATGCACAAGGCTCTGGGGATGCTAATTAGAAAATGATGAGTTAATTAATGCTGTGCGCTTAGTCTCTATGGCAAGGATTTCCTTTAATCCAACAGTGGCTTTCTCTCCACTTGCAGAATGTGGTTTCCGGATGAAAAGCTGAGAACAAACTGACCCCCTGGCCACAGCACTCACGTCAGGGAGGCGAACTCGCAGGTGCATGCTGTTTGGTGTGGTTTGCCAAGACAAAATAGTTGTGCTTCCTGCTGTGCTGAGAGTTTCCAACTTGAGATGGGGCAAGAGAAACTCTAAACAGTTTGCCCTCTGCAGATGTATTGAAATATTACTGAAATTTGCTACTTTTTCTATGCTTTTATCACTACACTGAAAATAAACAGGAAAGAGTACAGAAAATACCGTTACTGAGCAAGAAGATATTTTCCCAGTACTTCTGGGCCTTCCGTGCTCTTGACTTAACATGACAGCAGAGAGAAATATAAAAATCAGGATTCCCCGTCCATCAACACCACTTTGTATAGAGACCTGGCAAAGTGGAGGACTGTACCAAGGCTGCCATACAAGAAGCAGGGGCAGTCCCACGTAGAGCAGCAGGAAGCAGGGAAATCGTGGGTCATAATCCCATTTCCATTTCTCTTGGGTTTTAGACAACCATTTTCTTCTACAGTTCAGATTCTTCTCTCCCGGTCCCTATAAGGAATCTGAGTATTAACTTGTTGCTGCTAATTGAGGCCACAAAACACATATGGTAGTAGTGAGATAAATTTTCATTAACTCTCATGAAGGCTTCTATTCGGTATCACAGAACATGCCCTGAGGCTGCTGTCTCCTCACTGGCACAGCTTCTCAACAGGATATTTGCCACTCCACACTTACAGTGATGTGCAACCCCTCCCCTCAACCTGCACTGTGGGTTGTGTCACCAGCGGAAAATCAGAGGACTCTGAGACACAGAAGTAAATAAAGCTATCTCCAAAATAACTTGGGGAAAAAATTCCAAGTGAATGTATCTAGTAGTCTTGGGGTCTATTTCTTAATAAAATACTTTCAACAGTTTCCTTCTCTTGAAATGGAAACATTTTAACGCACCTTTGGAGTCGAAAGGGTCTGGGGGATTCTACTCCTGGTCCTTAAGACTCATGTGAAAAGCCATCACAAGATAATCTATGTGGTCAAGGGATTTCCCAAGCATCCAGACATGAATTATGACAATAAACTGGTAACAGCGACTGAAAAGACTTTGGTAATAAGAAATAAAAAGTAAGGGAGAAATGGAGTCTCTATCTATGCCCACAGCTTGTCACTTAGGAAAAGATCACCCATCCAGACACTCAGGAGGTGGAAGCACGGAAAGCTATATAGTTGGTTCACAGAACAATACATTTGCATTTTCTTATCTCTCCCTCAAAACATTACTGAGGCTTGGAGGTTTCTGTTTAGTTTGGAAAGATTTCCCCCTATAATACTGCAGTCTGTGATTCTCCATGTCATTTTGTTTACAGTTGTAGACCATGGTGACACTGCAAGAAGCTAAACAGCAAAATAATAGTGTAGCCAGCTTCATGCACCACAGTCCTGGGGCACTACCAAGGAGGTCAGTGGATAAAAATAGTGTATCATGTCTATCAAGGAATTAAGTACATTCAATACAATAAGTATATTAAGTCTGTGGAGTCAAAATTTAGAGTATTCTTAAAACTGTGTTCTAAGGACAGTATAAATTCATGTAATTTGCTCCACAGATAGATTGGCAGTCTTTCCATCCTCTGCAGTGGGAGTTCACATCTTACCATAATCCTTGTCATGGGGAAGACTAACAGTTGGAACATTATGCTGCTGCCCAAGAACTGCTCCTGGGGCCAGTGCACAGCTGGATGTCAATGGATAGAGATCAAGGGGAAAGATGGACGTGAACTCTTGCTTTCAAATAATTTATAGCCACCTCAGAAAGGTGCAGCTCATAAAGTTAAGTATACATTGTAAATTATGTGCACTGAGAAAATAAATGTTTATGTGCAACTCAGGTTGGGTGGACTGTAGAAATAAGTCACACAGTGTTACCACTGTGCCACTCAAGATCGTAATGATTTTTTTAAAAAACCACTATTTCTGTATTAGCTAACTGAACTCTCAGTGATCATCCAATACCACAAGGCAGCTATTAGATTTTCCATTTTACTGATATGAAAGGAAATCAACAGGGAAGTTAAATAACTTGTTCATCAAATAGCAGATGGTGATTCATAGTTTGAACCCAGACAACCTGCCTTCAGAGATTATGTTCTTAACTTCCAAACCTCAATGTGCTATGCTGACTCATTGAGCCATAAGGTTGGATGATATAAGCCCCATGCTCATGGGCTCTGCTTTAGCGTGGCTGCAGAGTTCATGAAAATTTCAAAGATGAGAACGATACATTTTTCCACCATGTTAAAAAAACTGAATTATTATTCACGTACCATAAAATTTAACCCTTTGAATGTCAAACTCAGAGGTTCCATATATATTCACAAAGTTTTGTAACCATAACCACTGTCTAATTCTAGAACATTCTTATCCCCATTAAAAAAAAAATCCTGCACTCACTAACAGTCATTCTCTGTTTCCTCATCTCTTCTGGTCCCAGGCAACCACTAACCTACTATCTGTCCTTGTAACTTTCTTTATTCTGGATTTTTCAGGTAAATGAAATAATATGAAAGGTGACCTTTTGTCTCTGGCTTATTTCGCTTAGCAAATTTTCAGGATTTATACATCCTGAAGCATGTATCAGAAATCCCTTCCTTTTAATTACCATATAGGAGCCCATTTCATCAGTGTATCACATTGTGTTTACCCAGTCATTCATTATTGGGCATTTGTTGCAACGTTGGGGTTATAAGACTAGTGCTCTCAGTACCTGTATACATGTTTTTGTGTAAACATATGTTTTTGGTTCTCTCGGGTATGTACCTAGGAATACAATTACTGGGACATATGGTAACTCAGTTTTTAACTTCTTAAGGGAAGCAATATTTTAAAAGGTAACTTTTAACATGTCCAAATTCCATTTCTCTAAGCACATGACGCACAAACCTGGATATCCTTTAGAATTATTTTCTAAGCAACTTGCTAAACACTACCCAGTGCTTGCAGCATGCTGGTTCAAAGAAACTGGCCGCTGGGGAACAGAATGGTGGAGAAGAAATGTTCTTATGACGGCTGTTAATTTCTCAGCAGAAGAGTCGGTGTGTAGATCCAACAAAATAAGTAAAAACAGCTGCTTGTTGTGCTCCTTTGGTGGTAAAGAATACCAAAAAGGCTGCAAGGTCTGAACTGACTTGCTGTAAGCCAGCTTTGTTAAAAGCCACTGTGAGGCTCACCTGGGCTCCATAGTGAGCTCAGGGCCAGCCTGAACTACAGAGCGAGACCCTGTCTCAAAAAAAAAAAAAAAGGAAACCACTGTGAAGTCCACACCTGCCAAGGACTTGCACTCTCCAGTCCTTTACCTTGATTTAAATTGATTAAAACAAAGAGGCCAAAGGATCTTAGGGGCCTGGGGATTTTCTATTGTCAGAATGTTTTTTACCATTGTTTGTGTTCTGAGGTGATTTCTTTTCCCTAAGCTAACATGGATATTTTCATGTTCAAAGTTTTATTGTAAATAATAATAATAACGGTGGGCTCCATATCCTCTACAGATGGTATAATGACTATCTTTCTAAAATAATCTCAAGTTACTCCATCACTTGAATAACCTAACCAAGATTGGAAGGAGGAGG
Organism: Thryonomys swinderianus; assembly: GCA_004025085.1. Lineage (NCBI taxonomy): Eukaryota > Metazoa > Chordata > Mammalia > Rodentia > Thryonomyidae > Thryonomys > Thryonomys swinderianus. The sequence goes on from PVIC010008686.1 coordinate 38,065, forward strand.
CATCTGATTAATTGCAGGCTACTAAGGAAGATAGTCATTCTATCCTTTCTTTATCTACAGTCCATCCCTAAAAGAGTGACTTTATCCCATTGGAATAAGAGGGGCTGAATTTGCCCATTATCAGATTATTATTTGTTTTCAGCAAAATCTGCTACCAGGAATGTGCATCACGTGCTCTGAGAGAAGATTCCTCCTGCAATATGTTTTCCTTATTAGATGTCTGCCAGGGCTATTACAGAGAGAGAAAATGGAAAACTTCAGTCTGTGACCATATGTCCAATGTATGTCCCTCTCTTTCTCTCCCAGGGAATATTCTCTTTTTAATTTTCAAATTCGATGACTTTGATTGATTTTATTCTCTTGACCATCAGAACTATATTCTTTTAATGCACAGAGGCTTACAAAGTACTTGCTTTGGAAATGAGAGGCTTGGTGATTTAATGGGTGAGATCTGGACTTTGAAGTCAGGGAAAAGGGGATTTGGAAACCGTCTGAGACCCAATAGCAACATCCATGCGCGCACGCACGACACACATACGTATATCTTTAAGCGCGTCTCTCATCCTCTCCGAGTGAAATATGCTGAATTCCCGTAACAGTGCCAAGCACGTAGGAAAAGCTCAATAAATGAGAGCTATTCTTTTTATTGTCTCACCGCCGGGCGGTTAAGTGCTGTCCCGCTGACGCCGACACGCTGCTGAAGCAACACGGAGGCACCGTCGACCAACCGCTCTCGGTGTTCTCGTGGCCTTTTTGCTTTCTTTTCACCTCTTCTCCTGAGACGAAGCTTCGCCCACTGCGCTGCAGACCCCGGCTCTCAGTCTCGCTCCTGCTCACCCTTCCCAGATCTGATCTGATTTTAACAGCTCTCCAGATCTGCAGGTGGCACCCCCAGCCCACCCAGCGGTGGCCAGGAGGCAACACAGCTGTCGAAGGCTGCGTTCAGTCTGGGCTATTCTACATGCGCAGGGAGGGGCCCCTCCATGCCTCGCCCCGGGCATGAAGCATTAGCTCTGTGGGCTCACATCTCCCGCTGCCGGCCCCAGCCGTGGTGCTGGCTGGCATGCCGGGGGCGAGCGTGCGTTAGCTCAGGGTGTGCGGCCAACCCACGATTGCAGTTCATCTGATTGATTTACTCCTGAGCACCAGAAAGCCCGCACTAGCTCAGCAGCTCTTTATGACATCTGGCACAGACGGTAACTTCCTTCCAGCTCAGCGCATGGAGCTGGGCTCTGTCCTGCCTTAAAACGAGCCCTGGCTCCTCAATTACCTTCTGCCCTTATTCATGCCCTGCCAATTCCTCTTTGCTCGGCCTGAATGAAGCTGTGGCGTCTGCCAAGGCTGAAAATCATTTGTAAGGATTTAGAGCCCTCTTCCTTGAAGGTAAGGTGGCCTTCAGAACTCGGCCAGCAGAAATACGGCACAGATATTATTCCTTACAGGTAAGAGGAAGAAAATTAAGGTCTTCAGGGGAAATCCTCCTTGTTTAACATTTCTGGGGGAAAAGAAGGAATAGAAGTATCACTGTTCGTGATTAGGCTGGACCAGTGTCCAAATCAAATGACCACCGCACACCTCTGCAGGAAGGCTGCTCTCTGGCCCTGGGAGACACGCTCACGCCCACTTGCAGTCTCCGGGCCCAGGCTTCTCTGTCCTGCTCAGATTACCTCAGCCAGGAAAGTGCAGCATTTGACTTTCTTGCATCCCTGGGCCCGGAGGGCTGTGCCGCTGAGAGAAGCTACCCTTTTAGGACAACTCATTCCCCCTTCTTTAGAGCAGAGGGAATTACTACAAGATGGACATGGTCAAAAATAAACTGTGAACTTGAAAAGGAGGTGGAGAGGAGTGGAGATGTTTACCTCAAGCTGGAGAGGAGTTTGGCAGAAGGCATTTTTGAGTTTGTTCTGCTTTATTTCTTTAATCCTCTGCTTCTCTGTGGGTTTGCTACATGCTTGTCTAGACACATCACACACCAGCCTCATAACTGGAAAAGTCTCTGGCCTCACAAGAAGAGGAAGATCTTCCGGAAAGTATTCTCCAGAGGGTTGGCTAAGAGCAGGAAACGGGAGTCAAAGGGCACATCTGTAAGAATAATTCATCTTGCTCCCACTAAGACTGTCTTCTCCCTCTCCTCCTCCCTTTGATGATAGGAAGTGCATATACTCTGGGCTCCGCTTCCTCACACTCCGAGGTGAAATTATCCAGATGAGAGGAGCTCTGTGGAAAGGGAGAAACGTGATCACAAAAATGATGCATATTTGTTTCCACGTTTCAAACAATACTTCGTACACACAAGTCTCTGAGCACTTGAACATAATAAACCATGATATTTGGAAAGCGATGGAAAGGTGTATAGGCAACCAGCCAGCTATCACCACTAATCCAACAGGTTTGAACATTTCTCAATAGCATATCTCATTTTCTGTCTAAATCAGAGCCCCATCTCTGGAAATCAGCTCACACCCTATCTCAGTTGAACTCTGGAAATGGAAACGTACCAGTTAGGGTTCACTGGAGGAATACATGCAATATATATATGTTTACAATGATCACCTGTGATATCAGGGGTGGAAAAAAACAAATGTTTGTCTGGTGGATGAGAACTCGGGGACCTAGTTGAAAGTCAAAGGACGCAAGCTCACTGCAGAGTAAAGTTATGTCCGTATCAGAAAGCCAAAGGGTCTATGTTGTAAGGCTGAAGAGGCTGCGCTAGATGCCTGAAGGAATTTGCAAAAGTGATGACAAAGAGCATAGCTTTTCCAAAGAAGCAATAAAGAAAATTTCCTTCTTTTCTCTCTTTTTTTTTCCCGTGTAGGCTATAAGCCTATTGGTTGGCGCTACCTACATCAGGATGAGTCTTTGCCCCCAACCCGCTCAGTTTGTGGCCTATGTGTTAATCATCCAGAACTGTGCTCCACTAGTCTCAAATTGACATCACAGTTAATTATCACAAACATCTATAAGATGTTCACATGTATTTTTACTCTATCTGCAAAAGGTTGGACCATCCCAAACAGACTGGGATGTCTTGTCGTGATGATGGGGTGGGAGGCGAATACCATGTGCACAGCATTTTGTTTTTCTCCCAGCTAAGGTGGGCAGGACCATAGTGTGCTGATTTATCACTCACTCAAGTGATATTAAATGCAAAAAGATATGGGTGGTTATAGAGATGAAAAGAGACAATAGACAGGGAACTTGAGAGAAAAATAGATGGCAGCTGTAGAACTTCAGTTCAAAAGATGTTCATTCTAGGGAACGGAGCACAAAATATGATACTGAACCTGTCCTGAGACACTAACAATCCCAGAAATGGGACAGACAAATTGCAGACAACTAAAACAAAGAGTGACACACACACGACCCTGAGCAAGGTAGATGAGTACTAAAATGAAGGGCAGCCTAATTCCTTCTTGAAATAATGGAGTTAGGGAAGACAGCCAGTAGAAATGACCTTGGTGAGGAAGAAATAATTTATTTTAACTCAGAGATTCAGTGATTTCCCTGAGATGATATAACAAAGTCATGGTCAACCTCTCCATGATGTGGTTCCCCTCTCCATGACATGGTAGCTTCCATGAGTGTGAAAGTGGAGTATTACTAGAGGGAGAATTAAATAGGGTTTCTTAAGAGTGGGAGCTGGAGTTCCTTTGTCTTGTAGGGAAGGAAAAAGTCCTAACTAGTAGGAAAAAGTTTAAAATTTCCAAACTGGTCAGTTTGCACATAAGCAATAGGAATAGTTTCCTATGCAGCAGGAATGCAGAAATTCAAATCTTCCTAAAACGTCTTTCCAAAGAGAGTATCAGTGCTATATTGTTAAATAGTCATGACCACCACCGTTTTTAAGGATATTAGTTTATTTTTCTTAAAAAGAAGAAAAGAAAAGAAAACACTAAATGTTCAAATGGTCAGAATGCAGACAATGTAGATACTACATCATGGACTCAAAAGATTTAGGGAAAATGAGGTCCTCCACCATGTTAACCACCGTGACTCCTGTAAGGGGCAGAAAGGGGCCAGAAAGGTGAGGAACAAACTCTCCCTGGTCATCCTCATTTGCATGAACTGACGTCTATCAGACAATCAGGCAAACCTCCGGCAGGATGAACAAGAGTAGGCTCTGGAGTCAGACTGCCCAAGTTCAAGTCCTAGCTCTGTCATTTAGCAATTATGTATCTTAGGAAATGTTCTTATATCCAAAATGAAAATAATAAAATAATAAGGCATGATAGTTAAATTGAGTAACTTAATAAGTTAAATTAAATATACGCAGCAACTCTGCTGCCATTACTTTCTTGCTGCAAATGCTAAGTAATCATTATAATTAGTGTTATTATTAACACGAGCTAAGCAATAAAGCATAATCCCTGCTCACAGTCTAATAGGGGAAAAAGACAGTTATGGAGATAAGTGCAGTGGTAGCACAGATGAGGCGAGGTGGGAGGTGTATTTTGGAAGAACTAATAGCCAAGATAAATTTTTAACCAATTAGGAAAATTAGCAAGGGGGGCATTCTAGAAAGAACAAAATATTGAAAAGCAGGGAGACAGGCAAGCCATTATTCTTTTGACAGCTGTTAATTAAAGATGGTGGGAAAACAGATCGGGAAGGAAGTGACTGGAGGGGTAGACAGGAGTCACACTGCCTGATGCCTTAAATCCCATGTCAGGGCACATGTCAGGGATTATTACTACCAGGCAAAGACACGATATGACCTGTATTTTTACATGATTGCTGAAAGAAGTGGGGCTGAGGGGGGTGGACTATCAGCAGGGAGATTGCTTAAGAATATAGGAAAAAAAGAATGAATACAGTGAGGCGTAGGGGGAGTAGTCAAGGAATAAATGTAAAAGAATCATAGGGACGGTAACTGATCAAATGTAGGATGTCAAGTGGAAGGAGTGGTTAGGAAAAGAAAAACAAAGTTTCAGAACTGGCCACCTAAATTGGTAGTGGTGCGTTCATAAAACTGGAAATGAGATCTGGATAGAAAAGGGGAGAGAGCATACTCAAAACTGCAGTTCTTTCAACCCAATTTGCTTTGTGGTAAGTGCACGCATAGGTTGATTATCATATTGTACATGTGATAACTACAAAAATCCTTGCAAATAGTTCAGATAATAAGAAAGAAAGTAAAGCAGAAATATACCTACTCCCCGCAGCTTCCTAATGAAAATAAAGCCACTGCACTGGAGCTTCGATCTAGCAAGTTTCAACGCATTATGTGCTGGCAACAGAACTGCTTGCATATAGAAGGATGAACAGACCATTTGAACTGCTGAAATGTCCCTATCCTTAGGGAGCATTTACAGCTCCTATATTTTTATGTTCTGGACCTTTGTGGAGGCATTCAAGCTGTTTTTTTCTAAAACAGAGAGTAGACTGTTCTTGTATTTGTGAACTACAAAGGGAAGCAGGTGGACCCCTGGATGGAACTGAAGATGCACAGGGTTTCACAGCAGAAAGTATGTCCAAATATCAAGGGATGTGGTCCAAGAAATGTAGGGTAGAGGACATTTCATTTTAAAGGAATTATCATAGGAAATACCTAGCAGAGGTGTCCTTCTTGGAATTCCAAGTCACCTCACCCATAATTATGGGGAACCTAGTGACTCACTTCAGCCTAGACTAACATCACTGGGCCCAGTGGGTAACCAGGGTTAGAGATCCACTACATAGGGCAGCAGAGAGGGTGGAAACTGCTTTCTGGCACAAAGCTTTTCCCTGTGCAAAAGTAAAAGGCCAGTGGGCCTGTTGGGTACCATGTACACCCCTTGTGTTCTTGGCTGGTATATAATCCGCTCCATCTGGACGGTGCAGCCTCAAGCCAGGTTAACTGGATTTGGATAAAGACACAAAGTGTAATAACACTGAATCCTGAGCATTGCAGCAATGTTCAGAAATGTTATTTGCATGGTTAGACAAGATAAGTCTCTTTTTCTCCATGCAGGGGGCCCTCAAAAGCCAAAACATCTGTGTAGCAGAATGACCCCTGTGTTGAGAACTCTGCTATTATTCTGATGGGTTTTCCTTTTTAGGTGACTTGGTTCATTTCTGTCACAGCTTTTAATATTCTATTCTTGTGTTGAACTTCTAGAATCTTGACTATCATGTATTACTATAGTTTTTTTTCAAATCATGGATAATTGGGGTTCTATATCTGTCACTTATCTCTATGTCAAATTCTTTTCCCTTGCTTTGGAAATTTTCTGCTATTACTTAGATAACAATTTTTTCTCTCTTGTGTTATTTTCTGATTTTTCATTGGTTCCAATTACAATTATATTATTCTTTTCTCATTGATTAGTAGTCATGGTCCCTTGCTATTTCATGGGAAGTCTTTCATTTGATGATCACCAACCACAACCCTATCTCCTTATATTCTGGCTTCACATTGGTTTATGCTCCTTTCAATAGAGTTTTTAATCTCCTGTATGTCTGCTTGTATTTGTTTATGCCATCTAATTATTTCTGATTTGGGGCATTGATGGTTTTCCTAACCTATTTTTTTTACCTTTATCTACTCTAGTTCCCCTGATCATATGCTTCATTGTGGTCATCAATGTCTTTAGCTGTGTGCATGATTATTTCTCCTCATACAATAAAATTGGAACTCAATGGCAAAAGAAACTACAAAATACATAAGCACATGGATATTAAGTAATATTCTCTTGAACAACCAGTAGATCACAGAAGAAATCAGAGAGCTTTTATGATTAAATGATAATACCAATACAACGTACTCAAACTGCTGGAACATGAGGGAAATTTATGGCAATGAATTTCATGTTAGAAAAATAGAGCAAGCTGGAGTCAACAGTTTAATGATGAACCCAATCCACTCGAAAAAGAAGAGCAAGTTAAACCTAAAGCTCTTAGGAGGAAAGAAATTATAAAAATCAGAGTAGAAATTAATGCAATTGAGACTAAGAAAATACAAAAACAAAACTAATGAATCAAGAGTCAATTCTTTGAAAAATTAAGTAAAATAGACAAGGCTTTTGCCAACCTTATGAAAAAAAGAAAGAAAATAATCTCAAATTCAGTCATCACAGGGGTGCAAAAGAGAAGCTGCAGCAGCAAAGACCCTGATTCATTTAGGACTAATTTTTTCTTGTTTTGATCTATCTGTTCTGCCAGAATATTCTTCAAGCCTCAGACTCTCCATTTAAGCAGTAAGGTACACGGTGGCACTGAGACTGCGATGGGGCAAGGCAGGTGCTGAACAGCTCTACCCAGGCAGAATAGCACTTACATGCTGACTTCTTACAGGACCAAGTGTGACACTCAGGCCCTGACCTGCATCTATGCAGTAAGTACTGGGTTTGTGCTGGGAATTTTACAGAGGCCTAAGGAAGAAAAGATTTCTTCTGGACTCTAAATATTAGCAAGAAAAACACTTGCAGCAGTTTACAGACATTAACCCAGAAATTAAAACAAAACCACTAACAATAGCAAAAAAATCAAAATGGCAAATAACCCAAATAAGACCCAAACCCAGAATTCCCAATCTCCAAAGGGAAAATTTGGGACCACTGAAACGGACGACCCTGAAACACAACCACCTAGACTCCCTGAATTAGCAAAAGAAGAGGATCTGGAAAAAATGAAATCAGAAATAATCTCTCAGATAGCAGCAGAGATAATGATCAGGCTGAATGACACAGATTAAAAAAAATAGAGGACCTCAAGAACACAATGGAATCTCAGCATAGAAAACAAACGGAATCCAATGAACAAATTCAATCAGAAATTCAAGAGATTAAAAACTCCACTGAAAGCTTACATAGTAGAGCTGGTGAATCTGAAGACAGAATTTTAAGCATGGAAGCCAGGACTACAATTAATGACCAGGAAAGAAAAGATTTCTTAAAAATAGTAAGGGACCATGAGAAATCAATCCAGCAACTGCTAAATAATGCAAAGAACAATTTAAAACTCTTTGGAGTCAATGAAGAAACAGGGGACAGTGCAAATGACGTTTTTTTAAAACACTGTTTACAAGTGTAATGGTCGAAAACTTCCCAAATAAGAGAAATGATTTGATATACAAATAAGTGAGGCATATAGCATTCCCACTAATGGTGATCAAAAAAATCCACACTTAGGCATATAACAGTCACAATACCAGAATCTCAACAGAAGAATGAATTTTAAAAGCAGAGGAAAGAAAGAAATCATATACAAAGGAAAGCCAATCAGAATTACAGTAGACATTTCAACAAAAACCCTGAAATCAAGGAGAGTCTGGAGTGAAATATTTTAAGCCCTAAAAGAAAATAATGTCCACCGGGCGTGGTGGCTCACGCCTGTAATCCCAGCACTCGGGAGGCAGAGACAGGCGGATTGCTGAGTTCGAGGCTTGCCTGGGCTACATAGTGAGCTCAGAGCCAGCCTGAACTACAAAGCCAGACCCTGTCTCAAAAAAATAAAAAAAATAAGAAAACAATGTCCAATGTAGACTGAGGTATCCAGCAAAACTCTCCTTCAGATTGATGAGGAAATAAGATAGTTCCACAACAAAGGACACCTGAGAAACTTCATGAACACCATGCCTGCATTACAAAAAATTCTAAAGAATATCCTAGAAACAGAGTGATGCTCATAACTCTATGAGGTCCACCAGAACAAAGCCATTAGGCAAGACAAGAAATTAAATGGTAGGGAGTAAAATAATAATAAAAGAACTAGCTATGGAAAAATACCATGACAGGTACAAGTCAACATATATTAGTTATAACCATCAATGTTAGTAGCCTTGATTTACCAATTAAAAGAAATACACTGGTTAATTCTACAAGAAATCTAGAGGTGATCTAGTAACACTACTTCTGAATCTCTTTAATGAAGTTTAAAGAGAAGCAATACCACCAAGCTCTTTCTTGCAAGCATAACATGTGTTTTATTGTGTAAAGGCTTTTTTTAAATAAATTTAAGCCTTCGTCCTATGGTGTGATCACTCCTTGTATATCTGTGAGCTTTAGCCCTGTAATGATACTTGTGGAAATTTGTTGTAAAGCAATCTAAAAACATTTAAATAAATACTCATGCAATGCTATTTATTATAAAACTGCAAACATCCAATGATACAAAAGTTAATCATTAGATAACTTCAATTATTTGAAATATTACAGAATTAATACGAGGATAATTTTGAAACCTTGTGGCATCAAGAAGATCTTTATTATACAATTCCATGTGAAAAGAGACACAATTATGATATTACAATATTATAAACAATGTGGACTAAACTATGTGACAAGATATATTTTAAGGTAATTATAATGGCAACTATATAAAATGTGGTTTTTATTTTATTTATTTATTTTTTTGAGACAGGGTCTCGCTTTGTAGTTCAGGCTGGCTCTCAGCTCAGGCAAGCCTCGAACTCAGCAATCCTCCTGTCTCTGCCTCCCAAGTGCTGGGATTATAGGCATGAGTCACCAC
>PVIC010008687.1:0-19005 GCA_004025085.1 Thryonomys swinderianus
CCAAACTTTTTTTTTTTTAAGAACCAGGTTTCACTGTTTAAACACTGTGCTTTAAATTTCCTTTAACTCTTGGTTGCAATTCTAATCAAGTCCTTTGTTTGTCTTTCCCAAAGTACTGGATATACAGTATTTACTAGTCACTATAGAGCACTTTTTTCCTAATTACTAGTTCTAAATTGCCAGCAGTCATGCTTCATGTAGAATTAAAAAAAATATATGACAACACAGTGAAGAAACAACCTACAGAATGAGAGAAAGTATTTGTAAATCATGTATCCGGTAAGAAATTAATATCTAAAATACATAAGGAAGCCCTACAACTCAGTAGCGGTAAAACAAATCATCTGTTTTAAATGGACAAAGGATCTGAGTAGACATTTCTCAAAGGCAACAAGAATATTTAAATATGCTCAGCACCACAAGTCACCTGGGAAATGCAAATTAAAGCCACAGTGAGATCCTCTGACTTTTCGAAATGGCTGCTACCCAAAGGACATAAGATAACCAATACTGGGGAGGATGTGGAGAAAGGGAGCAACTGCATACTCTTAGAAGGAATGCAAATTAGTGGAGCCGTTACAGAAAGTAATCTGGAGATTCTTTAAAAAATTAAAAATATGATCCATCAGTCACAGCACTGAGTATATATCCAAAGGAAATAAAGTCAAAATGAATGCTTCACTGTAGGATATAGAAGAGACCTCTATGCCTCTATGTTCTTATTTTAATTGCAACATTATTCTCAGTTTCCAGGATATGGACTCAACCTGTATCCATCAGGAAGTGAATGGATAATGGAAATGTGGGGTGTGTGTGTGTGTGTGTGTTTATTTATTTATTATATATATAAATATGTGTGCAGTAGAATCACATTTATATAATAAGGGAAATTCCCTCTTTTGCCATAACATACATGAATCTGGAGAACAACATGTTAAATGAAATAAACTAGGCACAAAAAAACCAAATGTTACATTTCATATATAGATTCTACTAAAGATGATCTCATTAGTGGAGAGCAAAATGGTTTAATCAGGAACTGAGGTCCTTGAGTAGAAGACTTGGAGAGATGTTGAAAGTATGCAAGACTTTAAACATATATGAGGAATAACTTTGGGTAATCTCTTGTAAAACATGGTGAATATTATTAACAATGCATTGTATTATTGAAAAATGCTAAGAAAGTAGATGTAAAATGTTCTCACTGTAATAATGATAACTATGAGGGGGAATGCATATGCCAGCTTAGATTTAGTCTTTTCACAGTGTATCTTCTTTTTAAGACATGCTGCTGTACATGATCATCACGTACAATTTCATTTGTCGATTTAAAAACAAAATAATATGATTAATCCTTTTTCTACAAAGGGCTTTAATCTTCTGGTAGCAATTGTGCATCTGACCCTTTTCCCTCTGCTAAAACCATAAAGTAACTAAGTAGACTGAGTGTGGTCATGTGAACAGTAGTATTAGTAAGTATCTTATGGTGGCAAATAGAAAGACAGGATTATAGTAAGCTCTAGACAGAATGGTTATGTGCTACATGAGTTTAGACATAATTTCATCTAGGAAAGTAACAGATTAGCCTACTAGGGCTTGAGAGGACTTAGAAGAGCAGTCTTCGGTTGAGAGAGAAAAATGTAAAAGGAAGAAAAGGAGAAATGTAATGACATTATGGTGCTTATTTCATTTTTCTTCAATATGCTAATGGAACTAATTTATTTTAAATTTCTATGTCTGAATTATTTCACTTAACATTGCCTTGAGTTCTGACCATTTTGGGTAACTAGGCTATTTCTGGAGCTGCTAAAAAATAAGTATCACTGGAGTATGATTCCTTTAACCTCGTTGGAAATGCCCAGGTGGGCTATGCATGAGTGAAATGGAATTTCCATTTTAATTTTTCCTGAGGATCCCTGTACTGATTTCTACAGTGGTTGTATTAGTTTACATTCCCACCAACAACGTAGATGGGGACGTTTTCCTCTATATCTTTCCCAGCATGTGTTGCTTTTTCTCTTCTTCATGTCATCCAGTCTGACTGGGTAAGACAGAGTAGTTTTGATTTGTATTTTTATTCTTATTGGCTATTGACACTTCTTTTGCAAAGTGTCTGTTTGGTTCATTTCTTATTTTCTCATTAGGTCTGTTTGGGAGTTAATTTTCATGACCTTTAGGTAATGTAGATACTAGTCTTCTGTCACAAAAGTAGCCGGCAAATTTATTCTCATTCTGTAAGTTGTACTGTACTCTACTGATTATTCATTTTACTGTGTAGAAGCTCTTTAATTTTATGTCATCCCATTTCTTGATTCATGGTGTTATTTCTTGGGCAATTAGAATTCTTTTCAGGAAGTTCTTGGTTGTGCCTATGGCTTCAAGTGTTTTTTTTTTTGCAGCAATTTTAAACTTCTACTTTTATAAATAGGTCTTTAATTAATTTTGATTTGATTTTAGTATAGGGTAAGAGATATAATTTAGTTTTAATCTTCTACATGTGACTAGTTTTTTGCTCATCATTTATTGAAAACATTGTCTGATATGTTGTTAGCTCCTTTGTCAAAAATCAGATGCCTGAAAGTACATGAGTTATTTTGTTTTCTGTTATATTTTATTGGTCTGATTGTTTCTTGGTGTGCCAGTATGACACTGTTTTTTTGTTTGTTTGTTTGTTTTTGTCTTGTTTTATAATACATAGTATAGCTCGAAATCCGGAGCTGTAATGTTTTCCACTCAGCTCTTTTGCTCAGCATTGCTTTGGGTATTTTGGGACTCTTTTGATTCATGTGAATTTTAGGTTGTACCTTTTCCATGGAGTTGGTTCTTCTGAAGAGAAGCTGAAGCTGTCTCCTCCATTTTTCTTTTGGGAGGAGGGGAGAGGCACTCAGTAGCTTGGCTTCTATCAAGGCAAAGGGAGAAGCAAAGAGAATCACTCGTAAAATTCAGTTATGTCTGCAGGAGGGAAAATAATGACTAGTTTCCTGTAAACCTTGCACTGGGCAGCTAGGCTTGTTGTGCTGCCCTGATGACACTGAATCAGTAAAGAGGCTGGGCAGAGTTGGCATGGCAGCACCCACTGCAAGCTTCTAGGCTGTAGAGATATGGGAAACAAGTTTATCTAGGCCCTTAGGCTCCAGGATTGAGTACTGTGCTGAGGATGTGAGGCTGGCATTTCACGTTTGCTGTGGGAATTGCTATTGGAAGAGCTGATAGTCAAGTATCAGAATAATACTGTAGAAACAAATGTTTGAGTATATTAGAGCAAGACAGCAACAAGTCTGTAATTGTACATCAAAATGTATGTTGTCCTCTTTTCTCTTTCCCACATTAGTATCAATGATAACCTAAAGTAAAGATAAGGACTAAAATGAATGCTTGTGTAACTTTATCCTAGTATGTTTTTAAATGACTTTTCTCTAATTTTGAAAGTAAACATATTAAATCAAAAGTCTTAACATAAGTATCATTTAACTAGTGCATATTAGGAGTGAAAAAAATCAAATTACTATATCATAGTGAAATGTCCCCACTGCCCAGGGGACAGAGATGTGTATTAAAGCATAGCTGAAAGCTCTTGTGGTGAAAATGAAGTTATTTTTTATTGACACCTCAATTTCAAGAATTATGGTTTTGCTTAATGTTCTCAGCAGGAGGTGGAAAGCTCCAAAACTAATGGTTCTTGAACTCTTATCCCGAACTGTGAGCTTTAATTATTAACTCTGGTAAAATAGGATGTATTTTACTATGAATTACACTCATCTTTCTCATCTAAAAATACAGTAGATAAAAACATGAAGGGCAAAAATTTTATTTGCTAGTGACACTTTGAAAGTTTTCTCTTTGCCACTAGGAATAAGAAGATGCCATTAACCCAAACTTCTCTTTAGTATATTATTGCAAAAATGATCTAGCAAGAAGACACAAAAAATATAGAAATCAGAAAGGAAGTTATAAAATTGTCATGTTCATACATGAAGTGATTTAAATATAAAACTTTTCTCCTCTGTTACCTATATATAGATTATTAGAATAAAAGTTTAACATGATTTAAGAATATCAATTTATATATAAAATATGATTTTCTATATCAGGATTATGTAATTAGAGCATAATACCATTTACATAGCTTTGAGAATATTAAGCAGTAATTATACCTTCCTACTGGATTGTGGTGACTGCCAAAACCTGAATTTCTCATTATATCTTCTGTTAATAGTAACAAGAGGAAAATGTACCTCTGATCTACACCTACAACAGAAAAAAGAGACAGATAACAAACTTACTAGTGAGTGAGAGAGCAAACACCTAAAACAGAGCTTCATCTCCAGATCCTAATCAAGAGAGCCGGATGAAGACTGCAGAAAACAGAAGGAAGCGAGGTGCTCGTAGAGGAACACAGATGAAGCCACACTCTGTACACAACTTCTCTCTCTTTGAGTGGAGACATTAAGCTCCTGGGGAATCAACATAAAGAGGTTGAAGGTTCAGAGGGCCAGAGTTGATCAACTTGGGAAGGTACCAAGTTTTGAATATGAGAAGGCAATTTAGAAGTACCTTTGAGAGGCATTTGATATTTCTTACTATTCAGCCTTCAAAGAATGTACAGCAATTTTCTCTGAAAGCTAACTGGTAAATGCAGAGAAGGAAGCAAGCGAGACATAAAAATTGAGTACCTTAAATAAAAAGTATCACTGGGAAATACCAACTGTCCCCCAAAGGTTTATCTATTAAAGACACTCAGATTTATAATACCAACAGTAGAGCTAATTGAGATTCTGTTAATCTACTCCAAAGCTTCACCTTATTTTTTTGTCCAGGAAAATTAAAAACATTTAATAAAGATCAGGAAATGTTAGGCAAAAAGGTACAAAAAGGTAATTTAGAAAGGACATTAGGTGGAAATCAGAAATTTTAGAAGGGTGAAAATTTTTATAACTTCTGATACCATGAGGAAGACATCAAGAAGCAGAAGAAAATTGAAAAAAATTTCACTATTTATTAAATATAAAAAACATGTGTTTTTATAAATTTAAGAATACTTTGAATCAGAAATTTAGAAACACTATAAATGAAACCATAGGGGAGAGGTATTATAATACAAATGAGTTAATAAATTTTGGCAAAAAATTGAAGAATGACTTTTAAAAAGTCATTTCAGAAATGAAAATAAAATTATGGTTTGCTCAAAAAATATAGTGAGATGGGTTGAAAATGCAAAGGAGAAATGGAAAGAATCAAGAATAGAGCAATCAAATAAAAAAGATAAATGTGTAAAAAAGTAGCTGGTAGCCAAATAAAACCAACATACATATACTTGTAATCTCCAAAGAAAATAATGGAGCAGAACTAATATTTAAAACTGTAATCAGCCAGTGTGGTGGCTCACACCTGTAATCCCAGCACTCAAGAGGCAGAGGCAGGAGGATTGCTATGAGTTCAAGGTTTGCCTGGGCTACATAGTGAGCTCAGGGCAGCCTGAACTACAGAGCGAGACCCTGTCTCAAAAAAAAAAAAAGTATGAGGCCCTGATAGCAACTTCTGAGTTTTGTAGGTCAGCAAGGCCCCTGTAGGGCGGCTCTGTAGTGGGTAAAACTGAGAAGCACAAGCTTTCCAGTGACATCAGATTGTATACAAGATAAAAGGCAAAATATGGCAATAACTGTAAAGAAAATAGTTTCTTAGGTATTTGTAACATACAAACTATGATAAAATTATATTTGTCTTGAAAAAAATTTATAAAACTGCAATAAAATAATTATGGCAAGTTAATAATATATTTACATGCACCTATTGAAAGAGCCTACTGAGTACCTGGAAAACTGCCCATAAATTGCCACTTCTGAAACATTTTTTTAAGGAAAAACCAATGGAAGAAAATACTTGAAAAGCAAAGAGGAAAGGACAGCATGTGAATATTATGAAAAAACAGAAGTAAGACAAAGTAAAAAAAATGTGAGAATGAATTATAGAGAGCATGGAAAGTAAATTAAGCTTATTAATTGCTACACAGGGAACAGGAGCAATCAAAGCCAGAGTGGAAGTTTAAGTAAGGGAAAAGGAACCTGTAAACATCATAAAAGATATTGATATAAGGAATATCACTAAAAGAAAAATATAAAGTTTCTAAATAAAGAAGGAAAATAGAATTTCTAGAAACATCTTAACAGAAATAAAATGTGATGCAAAATATATAGGGTGGAATCTATGTAAATCTAATATTTAGTGTATTTGGACTCAACTCACAAGGAAAGGAAACCATTTTTGTTTATCACAAAAACATATAAATTTATATGTAAATATCCACAAGATGGAGTACTGGGCAGCTCTGAGAGAAGAAAATGGAAGACAGTTCTTCTCTGACCGGAAGTGAATTCCAGGATATCTTCATTAAAAAAAAGGTGCAAAGGAGTTCACAGAATGTATTTAACTATTTCACTATTTTCTGTGTAATTTCCTTCCACTTACCCCCATTATTCTTTAAACTTTTTACAAACTACTGTTTGAAGATGATGACCAGAGACATTTAAATTGAAGTCACCAGTTGTCTTTAAAATATCCCTTGACTGTCATATTTATAAAGAGTATGAGGCCCTGATAGTATAGTATTCAGTCTATAGAAAAATGTATTTATACACAGTTGTGTTTAAAGCACGTATACTGCACAGGACATATCTGTATCAAATTTAGACAAGCAATATTTCTTAGACAAATTTGTTGATTGGACAAAGGGCTATTACAAATATAATCAACCTGTTACAAAGTAAAAGGAGGAGAATTTTAAAAAATCCTTCTTGAAGAACAAACATCTCTAATGGCCTCTATCATCCTACATCTATTCCGCCTCTTGCTGTGACTCCGTTGTGCAGAAGATATGTTAGAAAGTGACAACTCTCTCTCAGATACCAGCGCAGCTCCAGTTCCAGCCCTAATTTAGGCTCCACTTCATGAGTGGGACGGGTGGAGCTGCGAATTCAGAACTAAATTACGTGGAAGAGATGCACTGGAGGGAATTGTGTTTCTAACATGAACAGTACGTGTTAGAGTCCGCAGAGCAGCAACTCTTGGGGGCTTCTGGACACCCAGTGTTTGAACAACGAGGATTGTTCTGGGACAGTAATGGCCGCAGTGGCTGCGTGACTGCAGTGCACTGGCTGTGACAGGGGTGGCTGTTGCTGTGCTGGCCAGTTCAGGCTGTTCTGCAAATCAGCTTACAACACGTGAACAATTAGTTCTATGTAGTAAACTCTGTATTTGGAATACCTAAATTTTGTATTCTTTTTGCCTGACACTGAATCCTAGCCAATAAAATATTCTAGGGGGACATAACCTGAAAACGTAATCTGTATTCTCTTGAAATTTGCAAGCTGCAGAATTTATTATAGAACACCCTGAACTTTTCATCTCACTATAGGCCTGCAGCCTTCTGTTTGCCCAGGAAGGTGACTGCTCGTCCTTTAGTCCTCTGTGCCAAAGCTGTTGTAAAATTCGGAATCCATCAGGCCTTCCTTTCTTCCTCCTACCTCTTATTTCTTCCCTTCTAGTCAGTGTGTGCAACATCTACTACGTCGCCAGTCTGAGCACGCCACCTATCTTGAGTCTGCTGTCTGGATTACAGAGAGATGACTTAAGATCTTTCAGGGAATTTTAGGGCCAGAATCAGTGCTGTCATTTTAGCATAGAGAGCTCAGGCTCGGACAAAAGCAGCCCAAACACATAAGGCTCTTTGTTGTGGGGCTTTGGTGCCTGACAGAGGAGTTAAATGCTTTGTTGTTACTATGTTCCGGGAAGAGTGAGTTGTTGATAAAGCCCTGCAGAAAAAGAGGATTTGATTCCATTACCTGGCTCAGTAATTTAGCTCAGTCAAGATTAGATAGAAACCCACAGCTTTATTATAGCAGAGCTGTGCTTTGATCAAACATAGAAAATTGAAGGACAATTTATTGGTTTCAAGGCAAAGGAAATCATAACAACAAAAAAAGTGATGTTACTTGTCATAACTGGAGTGATACTGTAGGGCTATTTAGGAATGAAAGGTTAAAAACTTTAAAAGGAACCATTTCTTCTGCAATGGCAAAGATTTATTTATTTTTGATTTAGTTTTGCTTTGAGGTTTTTTTTTCTTTTTTGTACTGCGGCTTGAACTTGGGACGTTAGGCTTGCAAGCAGGTGCTTGAGTCACTGAGCTAAATCCTTGGCCCTGGGCCTTGTATTTATTGTAAGAAAAGTTTTCCAGATAAATGTATTTCACTAATTTTCTCCTCTCAGCAGCAGCATTGAACAGGTACTAGGAGCATGAACTTGGGAGGCAGGCTGTCTTTAAACTCCTGGTTTTGTCCAGTAGCATATCTGTGATCGGGGCACAAGACTCGTAACTCCATTGCCATGGTCTGAATGTTTGTTGTCTTGAAAAATTCACATGTTGAGGCCTAATTTCCATGTTGAGGAGATGAGGTCTTTGGAAGTTTATTAGGTCGTGAATGTAGAAGCATAGTGAATGAAATTATTACCCTTATAAAAAGAAATGCTCCCAAAGTAGGTTATCTCTTCCTCCATGTGAGGACACACCAAGACGGCCTCCACATGACACCAAATCTCCCAGTGCCTTCCTCTGGGATTTTCTAGCTCTCAGAAGTTTGAAAAGCAAGTTCAAAAGGAATGTAGTCTATGGTGTTTGTTATGGAAATATACAGAGTAAAATGCTGACATTACCTGTGTGCCAGTAACTGTAGCATAGAATTGTTAGGAAGTTCATGTGTGTAATTATATGTAAAGCAATCATAATGATATATCAAATGTGTTACATAAATCTAGTTATTATTATCACCCAGGCCTTAGTCATACTTCAGAAGTCCATGTTGATAATCTGATTGAAGAAAATCTCCTGCTGACACTGTCATTGAACCTCAAGTTACTGTTTTCCTAATACTATCTTAAGTATTTATTAATACATTTATTCTCCTCATATACATATAAAAAATTCAAACTGAAACTATATTCCATTTGTGGTTTGTAAAATCAACACAGCTTTTTAAAAAATGAAAGAATAGATTAGAAGATATTTGAATGTATTTTTATCAATAATGCTAAATACTGCTTTGTGAAACTTTTTGATTCATTCCACAAATATATTTGTCTGTTGGACACAGAATCACTTATTTTTGCCACTTATTATAGCCAGTAAGTTTGAAAAAAAATCTCAATGCAATGTAGACCAGTTAAAGCAAGGACTTTATTTTGCTTAGAGAATCCCCAGGATCTAGAAAGATATTGATCCAGAGAAGGCACTGAATAAAGACATCTTGAATGAATGAAATGAAACAAAACCAAAAGAGTTGGGAGAAAGGACATAGAATTGATAAATTCAATCATTTATCCAATCTTTGTTGAAGAATTATAGTCAGACACCATAATGGCACTATGGCTACTATGATTTTTAAAAGAACAATTTTTAATCTTCCTTACTATACAGTTTTGGAAAATGGATTGGCATCTGACCCATACCCATTGAAACATACAACACATTATGTGTTTAATAGTCAATTCACCCAAGCACTAAGTAAATAATTGGTTTGAGGTATAAGCATTAGTGCTATCTTCAATAATTGCTCAACACCCTGCCTTAGTAAGTGTTGTGAGTCTTAGAGAGAACTAAGAGTTCATTTATCACGAGAATTTAAAAATAGATCAACTTTCTTCCTTACTTACATGAGTGTTTCTCCAAAGTCAAAACTGCAGTGAATTGATCAAAGCAGGCATTTCAGGCATATATGGATGTGATTTGGGGGCTGCTTGCAGAGAATCACAAGACTATCTTAGGTTTCTTGTCATGGCACCGTTGATCTTTGGGGTGGATACTGCTGTGCTTGGGTTGCCCTGTATGCTGTAAGATGTAGATAGATGCCTGTAGTATTCCAATTCTTACTCCTCAGAGCTGGGGGCCAGAACTGCTCCAGGATGAGGACCATTGATCTGATCCTATAGTTATGTCAAAGGGAATGTTTTATCTGGAGGCTGAAAGCAATAGCAGTCCTGCTTCTGATGTTTTATTTTCTTCATAATCAAGCAAAAGAACATTTCCTAGATCTCTTTTCTTAGATTTTACAATCCCCCTTCCTACACATCTGTCATTGGAAGGAAGTCAAGGGAAATCAAGTTGTTGTTCTTACTCTGTGATTCAAGTTTAATCAGTTTTATGCTCATTAGTTCATTTCTCCAAAAGATGTTATTTTCTATACTGACAGAACAGTAGAATATATGGGGATAACTTATCTTCTATTTACTTTGACTGTTTCTGTGCAAGAAAATTCTTGAAATGATTGCTAATAATTTTTGTCATTGGAAAATGATGAGGCGCCTCTCTACCCCCATGCAGCCAAAACTCAGGGAATGATGTATCAGATAGGGGAGAGATATTAATCAGGGAGTGGGAAGAACTTGTTCAAATGGGCTGGGGAAGAAGGTTTGGAGAAAAGAGAGAGGACGGGAAAGTGACCTCAAAGACAAAAAGAACTGAAAGGACAAAATCTAAGTAGAGGCTTTATAAATAGGGAGAAGGATAAAAGTGAATTGATGTGTGTTGGGTACATGTAAAATGTCTTCTGCAGTAAATGTATTGATTATGTACCACAAATATGTCCTAATTTTTAAAAAGGAAAGAAAAACCAAAATAGTAATACTGTGTTTTCAGTTAAAGGTCTTTCATGTATATCTCACTTGGTTTGAAAGTTTGAAGCCTGTTGCACATCCAGAGTTCCTTAGCTAATGGATATTTTTTGTTTTGCTTTATATTTTTTTTAAAAAACATAGCTTTTCGAATCCAAAGGATTCTTTAGTCTGTCCCTTGGGATCTTACCCTTTGAATGAAGTATGAGCTACTGCTAAGAGTGCTAGCTAGTAATGTTAAGTGAAATAAATCAGACACACAAGGTTAAATATCTCATACCAGATACTGTTCTTTTTTTTTTTTTTTTTTTTTTGGAGACAGGGTCTTGCTTTGTAGTTCAGGCTGGCCCTGAGCTCACTATGGTGCCCAGGCAAGCCGCTGCGAACTCAGCAATCCTCCCGTCTCTGCCTCCTGAGTGCTGGGATTACAGGCGTGAGCCACCACGCCCAGCATTATATGTGGTAACCGGGGATCAAACTCAGGTCCTTACGCTTGCGAGGCAGGTACCGGAACCACTGAGCTAACCCTCTGGCCCCAGATACTGTTCTTATATCAGAAATCCAAAGTATAAGTCAAGAGCAAAATGAAAGAGAGATAATAGGAAATGGAAAAGTAGATTTTGCTCAAAGGAAGAGCAGACCAAAGGATCGAGGGAAGAGGAGAGAAAGGGGATGAAAAAACAGGAATTCAGATGTATTACGTACATATACTAATGCCTCCCAGGAATATGAGTGTTATGTGTTACAAATATGCACTAATGAACAAAAAAACTTAAAATCTCATCCAATTTTATTTATTACTGTGAATATTATGTATTTGGATGGCTTTCTTTGGAAGCTCTCATGCAAAAGTGAGTTCTTTTAACAGTGTGGATGGGCAAAGGTAGACAGTGGTAGGTCATATGCAGCATGCTCGAGGCCAGACTTGAATGTGACTGCATTCCTTTTGCCTCAGTACATATTACCAGCAAAATGCAATAGATCTGGAAATGCGGGCTTCCCCCTGTGTCTAGGATGGAAATAAATTGTTGCAGAGATCAGAGCCCATTCTTTTTTTTTAATTGAATTCTTTATTGGTACATTTTATATATAGCTCACAACCACACTCAACACTGGGGAATTTATACCAGTATATGACAGAAGTTAATTCTCATTTTCACCCATATCCCTATCCACCCGCAACATCCCACCCCTTGTATACATGCTATTTCTTTTTCTTTCCAAATCATTTATTCTTTCGCATCATTATGTTCCCCCACCACATTGCCTTTGAATGTTTCCTATTTTACAAAATATATCATACATACTAGAACTCATTTACATCTACAGGTTCTCATATCAGAGAAAATATATGGTATTTACATATGTGTGATCTATTTATTTCACTTATTGTGTCCTCAAGTGTATCCATTTGCATATAAATGAATGAAGCTTGTCATTCTTTTTTTTTTTTTTTTTGAGACAGGGTCTCGCTTTGTAGTTCAGGCTGGCTCTGAGCTCACTATGTAGTCCAGGCAAGCCTCGAACTCAGCAATCCTCCTGTCTCTGCCTCCCGAGTGCTGGGATTACAGGCGTGAGCCACCATGCCCGGCAAGCTTGTCATTCTTAATGGCAGATTAATACTCCATCTTATAAAAAATCCACATCTTCTTTATCCAGTCTCCCTTAAACAAATCAGTCCTCCCAAGTTTAAAGATCAAATTCAAAAATGGGCATCTGAAATTAAAGATGCTTTTCAGAGGCAAAAGTAAAAGCAGCCAAAAAGCATGAAGAAATATTCAACATCACTGGTTATTTGAAAGATGCAGATGAAAACAACACTGAGTTTTCATTTCCACAAAGAACGGAGCCCACTCTTTCCTCTTATTATGAAGCAAAATTCAATTTAAAAAGGTAGAAGATAGCCAGTTTTCTCAAACACATGCATCTCTTTAACAATAAGAGACATCAGACTCTTATGATTCAAATGTTACATTTGGGTGCTCGAAATACAACCTATTTTCAAAAACAGTCTGGACCAAGAAAGAAATTCTGGCCTGGAAAAAGATCTATTCCCTCTCGTGGGCCACAAGACACCACAGAAACTCACTCGAGACATTCCATAGATTTAGAGTGGAATGAGAAAGAAAGTAAAAACATGTATTGCACAGAGAGAATTGAGTGATTGGAAATAGTATGAATCCAGGCAAGAGGCAGACAGGACTGAACATTTCCAGCAAGGTTGAACTACAAGGTCATTTTCCTCAGATGAGGTGCTCTGTGACTGATAAGGTTCTCAGAAGTTTAATTTCCTGAGACTGGCCAGGAAAGGCGTGATATCTGGCTTCAGTTTAATCTTAAGGGCCAGGAAGAATTAGCCCTGCAGCCCTGTGAAGTGGGAGAAAAGATTAAAATTGTTCTCTTGAATGAAGTTCAACTCTTTCAGTGTGGCATATATCATTTGTTGTTCAGTCATTATATGTAAAGCGCCAGACAAGTCTTTGAACTTATAGTGTAAAGATAGACAAATGATACACAGATGGATAGACAGATAGGTGGATAGATAGATGATCAATCAAACAGATAAACCAAGAGATTAAAAAGTCAAACTCATTTTCACTTATTATGAAAATAACCATAAATAAGTTTTTAGTATCCTAAAGGAGAACTTCCCAGAACAAAACTAATGAGAAACCTTAGATTGAGGGAGAAAGTTTATAGTAAGGTAGGAATAAATTCCTGAAGTTAAAATAAGGATGAAGAATATGTTTATCAGCTAGAACAGAGAAGACAGCAAAGAGGCCATAGGGGAGAGGGACTGCTGTGCAGGGGTTAGTATGATTGCTTTATATTTCATCTATGATGTACCACCTAGTCAGTCAGTCTACAAGATAATTTTACTGGTTCAGGTCAAATAGCCTATGGGAGTCTTTGTCACTGTAATTCAAAGCCACTGTGTGTAAGAATCAAAGGTTTTCAGAATAAGCTATCACCTGCATCGACAAAATTCAATGTTCTCCTGGAGTAAAGAACTTAATTATTAAACATCTACTTTATTTAGAGGAACATGTTTGCTTACAAGCATAAATAGCAAGCTTGCAAATTTTCATTTGCTGAATTTGCATACAGATTGGTGGTAACCCTATTATTTATGGTCACCAACTCACAATGGCAGCTACAGAATTTCTTTTTATGAGGAAGAAGAGCAAAAGCTGTTTTCTCTCTCACAATGTGCTTAAATAAACTTTGCAGTGTTTTAAACATTTGGAATCATAACAAGCTCATACAATGCATAGCTAAGTACAGTGGGATTTTCAGTGGGCTTATTTCTAACTGTAGGTTTAACTTTGTTAACTCACTGAGTTAAGAGAAAAATATATCGACACGTAAAAGCATTTGCTGACCTTCTAACTGAGAATCCACATTGCATAAACCCAGACTGTGGCTCATACTATTTATTTGTATCTCATATTCATATCAGACCGTTTTATGACTCCTTAGCATCCAGTGGTAATTAACAATGAAGTTAATTGATTTAATACAATTGAACTCAGTTTCAGAAACTGAGTTTTTTCACTTTTATTCAGTATTAAAATAGCAGAAAAGAAAGAGATCAGTTACTAACTTGGCCTTGCAAGAACCATATCTTGGTCTGGAGATTTAGCTCAGTGGTTCTGGCACCTGCCTCACAAGCGCAAGGTCCTGAGTTTGATCCCCAGTAAGCAAATACAATGCCTGGCATGGTGACTCATGCCCACCAGCAATCAATACCACATACCACAGTGCTGGGTGTGGTGGCTTATGCCTGTAATCCCAGCACTCGGGAGGCAGAGGCAGGAGGATTGCTTAGTTTGAGGCTTGCCTGGGCTACATAATGAGCTCAGGGCCATCCTGAACTACAAAGCGAGACCCTGTCTAAAAAAGAACCATATCTTGTGTCTTTCGGGGGTAAACATGTATCCATCTGGTGAATTTTCATCTCCTTTCATCCTTTTGATGACTGCTATTGATAGAGCTATGGTATGCCAAGCTAACATGTCCTAACTTTTAGAGTCCACTACACCTTTAAAGACATACCAGCATCAGGACTCTATTGTATTCAGTCTTACAAATTAAATATCTATGACTTCTGTCTGCTTAGGGTAGACTTACTGTTTTTCAAATACTTGGAGTATTTATTCTGAACATTGCCCTTCTCTCCTGTCCTTTCTCTTTCTCACCCTTAGTACTTTCCTTGAACCTTTTAACACCTCCATGTATTCAGTAATATGTGTGATATATGGAATCTGTTTTCTCTGCAAAGGAATAATATCTCTGTAGCAGAATTTTCAACTTTTAAAAAACTAGCAAAGCACCAATTCCTGGTCGAGAAGACCTCTAATTCTGAAATAATTTAATCATCTCTTAACATGTAGCCCACCACATTAAAATAAAATAACTTTGGCAAATTGTGTTTCTAATTTGTCCTTCTCTGAAAACACTGACTTCTTCATTGGAGAAAATATTGAATTTCTTTTAACCATTGAATTCCCAAATCATCTCCCTAATTTACCTTATTTTAAAATCTGCAGATGTTTATTATGGTTCATCATTATAAACAGAGATCTCAGACAAAAGAAAAAGTAAAGTAGGCCTAACATACAAGCATAATAGGAAGCTTGTGTTCTATCTTGATCCTTTAATCCTGTGGAATAAGAATTTCATTGTTGGTTGACTGACAACATGTTATGAGTCAGCAAAATATCTGCAGTTTTCATTGGCTATTTGACAGATAATGATACACGATAAGTGATATGCCATTTTAAGGACCAGTGTAAGTAAAAACTTAAAGAAAGCTTTTAGCTGGTGACATTAGTTGGAGAATCCTCATATAAATTATACAATATCAAAATATCTTTAAAAAGTCTCTTCTTTTTACTTTTCTGTGACCTAACAGTTAAGACTTTATTATAAGCTGAGCTCTAGAACATATTTGGTCTCTTTTGTAGTAAGATATCCATCAAATTCTCTATGGAAGAGAAAATCACATATATGTTTTCTTTTTGAGTAAAATACCTGTTAAATTCTGATTGGAAAAGAAAAATTACTGTTTTGTTTCAGAGCCCATCTGTCAATATTTTTGCTTTTATATGTTATTTATTTTTAAGTAGCAAAGGACTGGTCCTGCTATGTCTAAGTGAACAATCAGTCAACCTCTTAAGGCCAATGCATCACACCAACTTCCTCCACATACATATACATGCCTGTCAATACACATATTTATATAAATTATTTTATTTGGATTGAGAATCTATTCAGAGAGAAATATAGGCTTTCACCTCAAAGGTGAGACAGAGAGGGTAGAAGGGAAGTCTGAGTTCTTGGGGTGTTAAGTAAGTCTTTCATTCTACTTCAGATGCATCCTATTTTGGCCCAACCAGGATCCTGTAGGTATCCTATGGGTTTTCTCATCCATACACCCCAGGAGTGAGCACCTTGGACAGATTATGCACTGAAGGAGCAGTGCACAGCACAGGTCATACCTTGCTGTCCAGTGGGGCACAGCGGTTGCCCAGGGTGCCCACCTGGCAGACAGGATGAACACTGGAGTTGAAGGGCAGCACCTGGTGAGCACAGACTGGGAGCTCTGACAGATGTCTCCAAGGCACTTGCAAGAATACATAGGAAAGTTCTGTAAGAGACTGAGGCTCAGGTCAGTGTGGAAAAGCACATCGGCAGTGCAACTTGAATTTTCATGTTAACATGATTTCATTTCTTTCTGTACTGTGGTGGAGATTTGAGATTCTTTTAGTGATACCAATAAACTCCCTAATTTCTTCAAGGCAGACTGCTTTTTGCCTGGAATCCTAAGTCTTCCAAGTAGAAATTTCATAACAAAATTTTTAAAAATCATAAATATGAGCCCTTTAATTAAACCTATAAATTCCAACCCACAGTATTTTCACTAAACACATTTTATGATAAAAGATATTTCTTCCTTAAGTAATCAAACTTAACTGACTTTCATGAAGTTTACATAAGTCATCTCAGATACTTGGACTCCTAACACACAGTGAATGAGACCACTGCTCACTCCACTGTGTGAGCAGGGCAGGTGAAACTCAAGCCCCTGTGGCCGGTAGGATTTGCAGTAGCTCTATTGCTAAGAGATTGAGATATCCACATGCCATGGAGGAGCTCTGTGTTCCCATGTAGGCTCTAAGTCGTGTCATTTCGTCACCTTCTCTGCCTTTGTAATGCTGACAGAGTTCCCAGAAGCAGGACTCTTCCTTGGTTAACCCACTAAGTTATTTTGTTCCTTGAAGGGATGAGAACCTTTTTAAAAATTCCATTCTCCTTTCCTGGTTCTGTGATAGTCTTAACAGCTTGGGCCAATCTTTTGTAGAGGGCCATCTTTGCTCCATCTTCCAACTCTGCTGTAAACTTAGCACTTGGTTGGGGCTGTGATGTCACTGCCCAGCAGGTACAGTATGGATTGTCCACTCCTGGATCTTATCGTCTGGATCATTCCTTAACTCACCCACCCAGATACCACCAGTGCTCTGATCTGTGTCTGTGTCTTCCTTGCTCACACAGGACTGTCACCTGCACTGGTGTGTTAACACAAAATTGCACTTGAGACACGTGGAGATGTTTCTACGTACAGATCACGACTCATATGTCTATTGCAGGATCCGTGGTTCTTCTCGTCCAAGGATCATATGTTGCACAGCAAAGCTGTCCCCCCAGAGTATTCTGTCTTTAGAGTCTTTCCTACAGGATCGGTGTGTCCTCCTTCTTCCTTCTGATTCTGTTTACCAAAGTCCTCACATACCTTTGCTTGGGTCATGGAAACTTTTAAAATATAAAGTCCAGGCCATCTTCTGAACCAAAGTGAGGCTATAATTTCTAAGTAAACTGAGCAGACCTTTACTGCCCACTGGGAATTCTTTATCTTCTCTCTGCAGTTTGCCACCTTTTCTAACCTTTGAAGCCATTTCGGGCTGAGAAGCATTTGTCCTATAACACTGTTCAGGTTTCGTGAGTACCTGTGCTACTGTCAGCATGGGTCTCAGGGGGCTGCTTAAGAGTTGCTTTAGAAAGAAGGATTTAGGTCTGTTGGAACAGGAAGACACTTTCTCTTCAGTGGATCGGAGAAAATATGGCGTTGCATGTTATTCTCTTTTCCTTTTTGCCACTTTATGCTTTTAGTGCCTCTAAAACTTGTGACACTAATGAAAGAAGGTGAGGGTTAGGGTTTACTAGAGAGTTAGACTACTTTCAGAGAGGAAGAAGAAAGCTAAATCGTTAAATTGCATTTGAAAACCCATAGAAAGGTACCTAATAACTATACTTCCACAAGGGAAGTGGGCTTTCTGTGCACTGTCACATTTTCTCTTTTGTCATGAATTTATACCTGTCACTCCCAAACAACTTTCTTGTACTTCTCATCTTAAGCAAAAATGTATCCCATTTCCACTACTTTTGTCACTTCTGTGTTGCTTACAGTATCCAGAAGCCCCGGGGAAGGCATGAACTTCGCTCGGCAGGCAGTGCTTGTGTTCATTGTCTGGTCTTGCAAGTCCTTGATGTGAACTCTGGCTTTCAGTGTTTCTACCAGTGGAAGTTTTGGTCTTCATGTTTCCTTAGTAGATTGACCTATTGGAATGTGTATAGCACAGGATCTAGTATTTAATTTTTTTTTCTTTGAGATAAGGTCTTGTCTTGCAGTTCAGCCTGGCTTTGAGCTCACTGTGTAGCCCAGGCAAGCCTCAAACCCAACAATCCTCCCGCCTCTGCCTCCCAAGTGCTGGGATGACAGGTGTGAGCCACCACACCTGGCACTGTGGTATGTGGTACTGGTTGCTGGTGGGCATCAGTCACCATGCCTGGCATTGTGGTATGTGGATACCAGGGATTAAACTCAGGACCTTGGGTTTGCAAGGCAGATGCCAGAACCATGGAACTAAATCCCCGGATCTTAGTATTTAATTTTTTAAAATTTGAATTTAAATTTATTTTACAAAAAAAGGAATCTTTTATTTACAGGGATCCTAGAATCTTTCACTTGAAATCCATGGCAACTTAAAATAATCAGTGGTTATTTTCTTTCCGCCTCTGCCTGGAACCTGTTGAAGTCAAAAGAGCTAAGTGAGTCTCTAATGGTTTAAAAAAAAAAAAAAAGAAAGAGAAATTATGGAAGTAACTTTTAGACCTAGAATGAGTTTTATTTTTGATCTGTTATATAATCGTTCCCCCCTAAGCCCTGGTTTTTCTCATCAATACAGATAAAAATCTGCTTAGGTTCTAAGATTCTTATAAAATCTCCAAGTCTTCCCTTGATGTCCTTCATTTAAAAATTCACAAATTTTTATTCTAGTCCTT
>PVIC010008687.1:19105-47655 GCA_004025085.1 Thryonomys swinderianus
TCTCTGCCTCCCGAGTGCTGGGATTACAGGCGTGAGCCACCACGCCCAGCATTATATGTGGTAACCGGGGATCGAACTCAGGTCCTTACGCTTGCGAGGCAGGCACCGGAACCACTGAGCTAACCCTCCGGCCCTATCCACACAGTTTTTAAGAATTGAGAAAGGCTTTACCTTTGGCTCAGTCATCACCAACACAGCTCATGATCAGAGAAGAAACAAGATTTCCCTTTTCATGGGTGAGGAATACGAGGACTAGAGAGGGTCCCTTACTTTCCCAAGGTCATACAGGATGTGAGTTTCAGTCCCTTGAAATTTTATTTCTGGTTTATGGCACTATTTAATGAGCTAGTCTACACACATTCCTAAAGACAAATATGATTTTCAGTGTTTCATTTTCTTTCTTATTAAAACCCCAAAACCAAGCCCTCCATTTTAACAAACCCTCTGGCTACAATCTACATTTCTTTATAGACAGCAGCCTCAGAAAGTATGATTAAAAACTTAAATATACTTTTGAGAAATGAGAATGTGCTCTGAAATTCTGGTGCTTTCCACATGCAAAACAGCTAAAAGTATTTTCCTGTTCATTATTTCTCATATCTCTAATGCAAGGAAATTCACCATCATTTTCATTCCAATTTGGCAGTAGCTATTTTGACAACTATGCCAGGGTCAGTAAGTGAGTAGCCAAATGGAGACAGGTTCTTGGAGTTGTAGGGATACATGTATGATGACTGGTGGACCATGTGGTCTGGTTCTTGTAACCTCTGCATCTCTTGCTTTGTCATCTCTGAGGTTCTTTATAGTACCAAATTTTAAATTCTATTCCACATTATTGTTATTTTACATTTTATACTCTATTACATAGTATTTAGACATCATTCTAAGAACTTTACACATACTGACTTAACTCTGTAACAGTCATGTTATAGGTATTACTGTCACTCCTATTTATAGGTGAGAAAACTGACATATACACCTGAATTAATTAAAGTCATACAAATGTCATAATTGCCATTACAGCATAATTTGGGGCAGGATCCATGCTTTGGTTATTGTATAATGACACTGCTTTTGCTTTCATCTTTATAGCTCTCAATTTATTAATCTCTGATGGGGGGGTCTTCCTTTCTCTTCCCTGTGCTTTAAAATCTGTTCTGCCAAATTAATCATAAGTTATATTTGGATTAATGATGAAAGAGGTCACAGATTCCTTGTAAGTTCCAAGCCAGAAATATTTAACACCTGTCAGAAGATTTTCTTTGGTCACTTCTAATTTGATAAGTAGAATGTCATGTTTATAGAAATCCCGTGGTGGAAACACTCCAGTCAGCTCTCCTTTGCCCTTCTAACCCATCATGGCTCATATACACGCTGTCACCCGGCCAGTAGAATGAGCGTGGGCCTAAGCGAAACTAAATTCCAAATAGATTTGATTCAAATGGAAGAGGGCCTGAATCTTTAACCAAAAGTAAAAATGTTTTCTTTTGAATGAAAACTCAATGGAAAGAAACTCCTTGTGATTCTCTGAGACACCACCACCTTATATGAAACTGTTTTAACACCTGAAATATTATTAACCCGAAGGCAAGAAATGTAGAGAATTTCATAAGAGACCTCTCATGTGGGATATTTGGACTATCTGGGAAGAAAGATGATTTTGAAATGTTCAAACAACAGCCCTGCACATTAGGATGGGGATTTAGTTAGTTAAGGGTATTTTTTGTTTGTTGTTTGTTTGTGAATCTTCTGCTTATGTTGAGACTGTATTGAAGAAATGGGGGGCCCAGTCACGCTCAGTATAAGAAGTAATAACCTATATTTGTTTCTCAGCACTCTGGCCACTGGAAGACACTGCATAGCTACCCTTCCCGTGAGGGCAGTGATGCTGCTGTAGAAAACGGGCCTCCAAAAAGGACAAGAGCATGGGGAAGCTGTCACAGGCTGCTGGCAGCATAGACTTCGATCTGCTTCCAGAAGTCATCATGTATAAGATCCAAGCTTTAGGGACAGTTTCTGAGGGATTATATATTTAGGACTTTAAAGCACTCTTTACTTCATAAAAGGTTAAATAGGAGTTACTTTAAATAGCTAGTTCTTTTAATGTGCTTAAAATAAAATCTGATTTATAAACAACTCCGTACACACAACCACAGTAAAGGAAATATAATTACAACTTTAAGAAGGTAATTATATGATTCTTTACATAGTTCATTTACATGCTAAATGGACATTTTGTTGCCCTTAAATCATTTTTTCAAATGATACATGTCACTTACCTGAGAACAATTATTTGATAATTGATAATACTTTATTGCTTTTTATGGTTGACAGTGCTTGTTCTTTCTGTGATACCATCATTTTCTTCTCTCTGTGAAGTTAGTGAGGGAGAAACTAGAAGCTTATTTTATAGGCAAATAAACATGCTAAGTTTCTCAAAGTTTGGCACATACATACTAAGAATAATTAGAACACTTTTTTCTTCTTTTTAATAAACCGATTATTTTTAGTGGATAAAATTTATATATGTTTATCATGTATAACATTTATATATATACATATATACATATATTCTGTAATCAAGAAATCAACCTAATTAAGATATATATTGCCTCACTTTTGTTTTTAGTTAGAATTCATAGAATATATTCTCATAGTGATTTTCAAGGGTATGATATATATATATATATATATTTGTATTTATATATTATTGATTATACTTAACCATGTTGTATATTAGGTATCTTGAATTTACTACTCCTAATAAAATTTTGTATTTTTGCCAAAATCATCCTGACCTGGTTTTCTGCAGACATTGGTGACAATGATTTTACTTTGTTCTGAACTTGACTTTTTATACTCCATATTTAATGGAGAGCAGTATGTAGTATTTATCTTTCTTTGCCTGGATTATTTTACTTAAAATGATGCCATCCAGGTTTATTGTATATGTATTGTATATGAGGGGATTTCCTTCTTTCTTATGGCAAAGAGAGTTCCATTTTGTACATGGAACCCACATTTACCTCTTCATTCATTGATGGTTACTTAAGTTATTTTTATGTTCCAGTCAATTTGAATAATGCTTCAATGAAGAGAGAACTTTAGATATCTCGTCCATGTACTGATTTCATTTTTTTTTGGATGGATACGTAGTAGTGGGATTATTTTATCTTATGGTGATTCTATCTTAAATTCTGTGAGGAATCTCCTTGCAGTTTTCCATGTTAACTGTACTAATTTACATTCTCATCGGTAGTGTGCCAGTGTTTCCTGCTCCACACATCACCTCATAGTTAATCTTTTGTCTTTTTGATAATAGATTTTTGATGTGGAAGTTAATATCTAATTGTGGTTTTGATTTGTATTTTTCTTATTTTCATTGGCATTTTGAACAGATACCCTTTGATATTTTATATTTCTTTTCAGAAATATCTATTTAAGTCCTTTGCCGAAGCTTTTGGTAGATTATTTTGATATTTTGCTATTGAGCTGTATGCATCCCTTTTATATTGTAGTTGTTAATCATTCCTCAGATATACTATACTGCAGGTTGTCTCTTTACTGATAGATTCATTTGCCAGGGAGAAGTTCTAGTTTGATACAATCCAAATTTGTCTGTTTTTGCTTTTATTGCTTGTGTTTTGGGGGTTGTATAACTTAATTTCTTGTTATTATACAGAAATACTTGCTACCATTAACTTATACAAGAAAAGGTTTATTTTGATTAATGTTTCTGGAGGTTTCAGTCTAAGATCAAGTGACTTCATTTAGTTCGGGCTTCTGGCAAGGGCAGCGCAACATAGTAGGAACATATGGTGAAACTAGGAAGAAGAAAGACTAAGAAGACACCAAGTTCCACAATCCCCTTCAAGGGAATGTACTCAGTGGCCTCTAATACAGGACCACCCTTAAAGTTGCACAGCTCTTTGCACAGTTTCCAACACTAGGACCAGTGCATTAGCACATGGACTTTTCTCTAGCTTGCATGTACCAAATCATGAAGCTTGTTAGCCTCTCTTATCACACAAACCAATACATCTCTAAATAGAAAACATGTGTACTATATTAGTTCAATTTTTCTGGAGAACCTTCTGGAGAATGCTCCTAGAATTTTTGCTACATACATAAGATTCATAACCTTGTGTATTTTTCCCATAGCTTCATTTTGTGTTATTTTTATTTTTAGTTTACTAGTACATGTGTATATGCATAATGTTTAGGTCCTTTGTGGGAATTTGGTATATGGACACAGCGTATCTTAACTCTTTAAATGTGATGAATCTTAAGTTAGAAAGGCTAGACATTTTCTGTATGGGGATGAGGGAACAACATCAATAAAATGCAAGTAATATCAGGCAATGTGGAATAAATAATGAAATTTAAAGTTCTCTAGGTCATATGTATTCTAAAGAGAAAAAAGAATTCTAATCATTTTAAGGTGACTTTAAAACTGGAAAACAACAGAAATACCCTTTTCTGATTTAAAGGAAAGAAAGGAAAATGAGAGGAAAGAATAAAGTAAAATTACTAATACATTGTTTAGAGTCATTTAAATCATGAAATTGTCTAATAACTGACTATTCCTGGCATAGAGTGTGCAGTAGGCTTGGTTTTAGGGTTCTGATGAAGTTTTGAAGGGCAAGATTGTTAAAAGGAATGAATCAAAGCAAAGAACAACTGGAGGCAAGAAATAATAGAATGTATGTTTTATAAAGGGAGTTCCAACAGGATTCTCCTTTTCCTGTAAAGCACAGCGGCTAGTGGGGTTGGGCCTGGAGACATCTAAACTCAAACAAGGTTGGAAGACTGGCTTGACCTCATTGATATTCATACATCAAAACAGAAATCTGTGAATCTTCTAGACTGCCTAATATTTTATTATCATTCACAACCTTTTTCTTTTATTAAAATATATAATAAAATTGTCTTTTAAAGTGTTAGTTATTTGATATGGTTTTCCTTCTACTGATTATTAGAAGCATTAAGTTCATGCATTTCTTGTGTATATTGTTGTATACAACTTTTATTTTGGGCCAGAGGGTTACCTCAGCGGTTCTAGCACCTGCCTCGCAAGTGCAAGGTCCTGAGTTCGATCCCCAGTAACCACATACAATGCTGGGCGTGGAGACTCACGCCCACCACCAATCAATACCACATACCACAGTGCCGGGTGTGGTGGCTCATGCCTGTAATCCCAGCACTCGGGAGGCAGAGACAGGAGGATTGCTGAGTTCAAGGCTTGCCTGGGCTACATAGTGAGCTCAGAGCCAGCCTGAACTACAAAGTGAGACCCTGTCTCAAAAAAACCACAAAAAAACCTTTTATTTTTTGTAAAATTATTATAAAGGAATTCAACGTGGGTTAGAGCGTTTGCAGGGAGGTAAGGAACATGGGAAAAAATAAGAATCAACATATATCATGTACAGGTACAAATTCTCAATGATGCATGTGATCATAATATATACCTAAAATGCACCAATAAACCCAGCAAAGAAAAAAAGAAAATAAAGGAAAAGAAAAGAATTCAAGGTGAAGAAAATGAGAGAAAAATAAAGCCTCAGACATCACAAAACCTTTAATGGTATAACTTTGGAATATTTATTGCCAAACAGTTAAACTAATCTTATCTTTATGACTGGGAATGCTTAGGAATTTATTTTCAGTCATTGTGACTTGTGAAGTCAATGATCCTGTAAGAGATGAACTATTTTTATGGCCATAGCCATGCACAGTATGTACAACCAATAGCTCTTTATCCTTCTTGATTGGCTTGTTAAGAATAACTGAAATGGGCATTGATGCATAAAAAGTTCTGACTCATTCAATCTCAGAGATGAACAGGTATTCAGAAATTTAGTTAGGACTCTTACCTTCATTTTTATTGTGTAATGGCTTTCACCATGAAAATCAGCAGCCTCCATTAAGGTATTAGGTAACTTCAATTTTTTTTCTATCCAAAAAACATTATCCCTGATTCTTTAAAAGCAACTAATTTTTTTGAATCTTTATTGATACATTTTATGTACACATCATGATGGTATTAATTTTTATATAAAAATATATAAATCTGTTTTCATGAGGTTTTGCTGTTTTTTCACAGGCCAGAATCCATAATTTGCAGCAAGAAAGATTGTGAATTCCATTAGACACGCCCTTTCTAAGGAAACACAATTCAGAAGCATGAAAATGTTTGCCATTCTCTTTATTGTCATAGAAAACTTCTTTATAATTTATTGAAACAGTAGAAAATTGGAAAATTTTCTGTTATTAGTGCCAAAACTCATCATAAATTTTGATGCAGATAATTGCAGCTAAGTGCCCACCTGAGAGAATCCAGCCACTTATTTGTAGTGACCAGTCTATGTATATGTCAAAGCAAGATGGCAAAATAGGACTCTAGCAATTACCATGTACTGCCCCCCAAACCCCCAATTTGAACATCATCCCATTCACAATAATACCATCACTTGAGCAAAGGAAACCAGCGGGAGCCTGGGCCAACCTTATCATGGCCAAGACCAACTCTGGGCGAGAAGATAACTCCTGGAAAGATGGCAGCTCTAGGGACTGCACAGCAATGCTATCCCTGAGAAAAGCTCATGGCTGTTGTAATTACAAAAATAGCATGGGTTTTACTCTAAAAGCGACTCATTCACATAGAATAGAGTTAGAGAAGTCCAGTGCGGTGCTTTTCCTATTGCCAGAGAGTGTTAAATCAGGCTCCATTCAGGGAAGGGTTTGTTTAAGCCTGAGCCACAGAATAACTACAGAACTTTATGGTTTTCAGCCATATCCTGCAAAAATGACAGGAGGGAAGACAACCTTGGGAGACAGCAGGGGGAGGGTGCAGGGTAGACATAGACTCCACGAGAAGTTTAAATTCAGGCCAGAAAGGACTCGGGCCATACCCTCTGCAGTGAGAAAACAGGTCTGGTGTGGTTTCAGACGTGGGTGGATCTGAGATTGTTGGCATTAAGTCCAGAGGGTGTTTGCACCCTCTTCTCATGGCATAATCCATCAGACGCAAGGGGGTGATTTTCTTTTTCTGTCTACTGGAGTGAACAAAAACATGCCTCAGACTGAATGATTATCACAATCAGGTGTGTGCTGACCAAAAGGCTCAGCTTCGAGGAGGGCATCTCAGAAACACAAGCTTTAAAACTAGGTGGAGAAAATCATGACTTGTTGGATTTCAAGACTGGAAATCCTGGAAAGCAACCGCTTATTGAAAAACATAGACTATTTTAATGGACTCAGTTTTTCTCTTTCTCTTTTTTGGACAGGGTTGGGGTTTGGGGTTCTTTTCTTTTTTTTTTCTTTGTTATTTTACCTTTTTTTTTGGTCCTATATCTCTCTCTCCACCTCCTCTTTCTTCCTCCCCATGTCTCTTCCTCTCCCTCTTCTTCCCCTCTCTCCTCCCTCTCTCTTTTGCAGTACAAGGGATCAAACTTGGGTCCTTGTGCTTGCAAGGAGGCATGGTACCACTTGATCTATATTCCCAGATGCCTTGTTTTCCTTTTCCTTTTATTTTGCTGTCTGTTTTTCTCTTTGTTTTGATCATTTTTTTTCTGTCCCTATTTGATACTATTAATTGAACCCCTGTCTCACTTTTTTGTCCTTTTCATCTTCCATTGATTAATATTTCAACATTTACTTTTCTCACTTTCTAGTTCTTCATCCCTTTATCTTTGTTAGTACAACAATTAGCTTTATACAGTTAGTTAAATCTATGCTATTAGTGGTGAATACCGTTCTATTGTTAGTGGAGATAAAGTTGTTCCATTTATTGTATATCAGTATTTTTTTTTTTGAGACAGTGTCTCACTTTGTAGTTCAGGCTGACCCTTAGCTCACTATGTAGCCCAGGCAAGCTTCGAACTCAGCAATCTTCCTGTCTCTGCCTCCTGAGTGCTGGGATGACAGGCGTGAGCCACCACGCCCGGCACTGTGGTATGTGGTATTGATTGCTGGTGGGCGTGAGTTACCATGCCCAGCATTGTATGTGGTTATCAGGGATCGAACTCAGGGCCTTGTGCTTGCGAGGCAGGTGCTGGAACCACTGAGCTAAATCTCCAGCCCAGTATTTGGTTTGTTTTAATGTCTGCATTACAATTACAGATCTATTTTCTACAGTTAAGGGTGGTATGTTATTAGTTCTTAGGGTATATCAATATGAGTAGTCTTGCATATTATTGTTGTTGATAGTATTAATATAGCTAAGGTGACATAGTTACTGCTATCATTTGGCTGACTGACTATGCCAATATCTGGATTGCCTGTGTGTCATTAACAATACTTCAGCCCATTCTCAGGGATCTAGGTATTGAGCCAAATACATTGCAACTTCCTTACAAATAAACAGAGATGGTTGGATTCTGGAACAGAGGCTAAGGGCTGTAATTAGCTATACTCAACGTGCATCACTGAAAAGCAGATATAACTAAAGAATTCTCCATGATAGCAACAAAATCTTGCAATATAAAATCACACACAAAAACCAAAGATATAAAACAAAGAAAAAAAATAGAAACATGAGAAGACAAGCCAATAAAATGCATCCAAAAAGTACCCAATGTTCCCTTCCCCCAACTGGTCCATGGGGTTTTGAAAGGGAGGAAATTAGAAGGTACAGAGCTGAATTATTCAAAAGGATAACAGAGAAGATAAAATTAGATCAAGAAGTACTTGATGAGTTCAGAAATTATATATCTCAACAGAACATGTACCTAAGAAACAATGTGATCAAAAACTTTGCACAAAACACTAATATAAAGCTAGCTGAGCTAAACAAAACAATGAAAAACATGAATGTCAACTATAAAAAAGAATTTCAGGCCATGAAAAAGTACCAAGTGAAAATTCATGAGACCAACACTTCTGTTGAAAGTATGAGAAGCAGAAGAAACCAGTGTGAAGACAAAGTGTCAGAACTAGAAGACAGAACTGCTGTTAGTAACCAGTTATTGAGAGTTGCCTTAAAAACAAGAAGACATGAGAAATGGATCCAACAACTGACAGATGACACAAAGAAGAAAAATCTAAGATTATGGGAAATGAGTGAAAAATCAGAACACAGCACAAATACAATTAAAAATCAGCTTACAGAAATAACAGCAGAAAACTTTTCATATATAAAGGATCCTTGACAATTTGTGTGTGAGGGCTGGTTGTAACTGAAGTTGGTTGTAAGTCAAGACTCTTTTTCCCATAAGAAATAATAGAAATCCCTGTCATGTCTTTTGAACCTCCCAAATCACTCCTTAACTAAAACTTTTCATAATAAAAGTGTTATATAATGTGTGTAATTTACTAGAAGCACCAATAATTTTCCTAGTGTATTCATCAAAAATTATAAAATGTGCCTAGAAACAACAATTTCAAATTGTATTCACCATTCAAGTTGGGATATTTAGATGAGAGGTTGAAGTCGAAGGTGGTTATATTTTGGAAGGCAGGTTCCCTTCTATAAGAACATCAGGCTCTGGGTCTCTGGTGTCCTTTCCATCCTTGCGTGACTCTGTAGCCCAATACAATCTGTGGTCACTAGGTCTCAATGTTTTCATAACTAAAAACTGGGCCTAAGGTCATCTGTTTCTGTCTTTTCTTCAACACTGCTCTGTTTTTCTATAGACAATTCCTCTGAGTGTTCTTCCATTAGTTCTTCAGTAACACCACATTTTACCTGCAAGCCCATGGACTCCTATAATGACAGTGCTATCAACCACAGGGTCAACTGAAGGCTCAGTTCCTCTATCTAGCCTTTAGAGCCTTTCTCCTGTATAATTCAGATAGATCTTTGTAACCTTAGACATACATTGGCCCAGGATTTTTCAGTTAACCCCAGAGAAGAAAGACTGACATTCAGGTCACAATTCAAAGCTTTGGTGATAAGTTAAAATTAATATTCTAATTGTAATCCAATTGTTCATATGTGAGGCCAGTCATAGTTTGAAGGTCCACTGTATGGAAAAAGAATTTAATATCCAGATAGTAGACATAGAACCACAAAGAGTCATGATCAGAAAAGAAACTTTCCAGGATACATCATAGTAAAAATTCCAGAAATTCAACACAAGTACAAAATCTTATAAGCTATTAATTAAAAACAAAACAGACCACTTTTGTGAAGTAAAATTCATTAATTATGCAAACTTTTCAATGCAAACTGAAAAGGCCAGAAGACTTAGGAGTGAGGTGTTTCAAGTCCTAAAACAAAACAATTTCAAACCTAGACTGATAAATCCTACAAAACTGTCTCTCAAAATTGACAGAGCAATGAAATATTTTCCCAATAAAGAGCACCCAAGAAATACAGAATTATGAAAATGTATCTCAAAAAAACTCTGAAGGAGATTCTGAATGAGACAATGAATAATTCCAAAAGGTCCAATAGTGTTGGGAACAATCCTGTTTGGGAGAAATAATTGGAAAGTCAAAATTGAACAGTGCTTCTTGGCTGCCTTTGACTTTGGAGTCAACTCACCTTCACCTCTGGTAACAATAAGGACTCTGGTTGTTCCACATGCTGTGATGCTTCAAGGCGGAACTACTCCATTTCTGTGTCTGCCCTGCCCTCTGAGTCTTTGTTACATTTTGCTACTCTTGAGAGGTGCTGAATAAAAGTTGTGGCAGGCTGGGGCCTGGGGCCTTTTGCTATTTAGAGTACCATGGATTAGGCCCAAGCTCAGCTTCTCTGATACTCACTTCTATCTTGTTTTTATTTTGCTGTGTGCCCTTGACTCACAGGAGACTAGAACCTAATGCAAAGGTCCTAGTTATGTTCCCTTCTCCTGTTTCCCACACAACAGAGTGAGTACACAAGGTAGGGTGAGCAATTAAATAGAAGACAATCAGCAACAGAAAAAATAATGCAAAAAGAGGAATAAGTCAATATCTTTCAGTCATAACTCGGTGTGAATGGTCTCAATTTTTCATTCAAAGGACAGATTTGCAGAAACAATCAAGAAACAAAATCCAACTGTGTGCTATATTTAAGAAACATATTTACTCCCAAAATAAATGCATAAGCTAAAAGTCAAAGGATAGAAAATAATATTTCATGCAGTATGAACTCCAAAACAAGCAGGAGCAGCTATACCATTTTCAGACAAAGTGGACTTTAAGCCAAAACTATTCAGATGAGGCAAATAAAATCACTCTATATTGGATAAGGGAATAATTCAACAGGTACAATTTTGAGATGACAATTACAAACTATGTGTGCCAAACAACAGGCCACATGGCTTCAGAAAACAAACACTATTGTATAGAAAAGAGCAATAAACCTCAAAACAAGTATAGAAGGGAAGGCAGGGGAATGAGAAAAAATGAGAAGATATATCATACATAGGTACAAATTTTTAATGTTTAATGTGATCATAATGTATATCCAAAATGTACCAATAAATGTGAGAAATGAAAGAAAGAAAGTAGGAAAACAACATTATTTAAAATAGTATTAAGAAAAATTAAATACTTAGAAATTAGCCTAACCAAGAAAACAAAAGATCTCTACAGTGAAAACTGCCGTGTTCTGGGAAAGGGGATCAAGAACAACATGAAAAAATGGAAAGATTCCCTATTCTTGGATATACAGAACCAACATAGGAAAAATAGCAATACTTTCAAAATTGATACAAGACTTAACCACAATCCCAATGAAAATACCAACAGGCTTCCCCACTGAGCTAGAGAAAACTGTCCTGAAATTCATATGAAGCCAGATCAGACCCAGAATAGCAAAAGTAATCTTGGTAAGAAGCAAACCGGGAAGCACCAAAGTCCCAGATTAGAGGTTGTATTACAAATTTACAGAGATAGAAACAACATGGTACAATTCTAGCAAAGCACAATGTGTATCAAAGAAACATTATAACATTTTAAAAAAACAACAAATGATATCACTTCAAGTTGAAAAGCTTCTGCACAGCAAAACAAAACAAAACCAACTAGCAAAGTAAAGAAATAACCTACACAGTGGGAAAAACTTTGATTACTATTCGTCAGAGAACTAATATATAGAATATGTGAAGAACTAAAAAGTAGACCCCAGAATAAAGCACCTAATCAAAAAGTAGGCTATTAAAATTAACAGACACTTCCAAGAGTAGAAGTTCCCAATAAAAAAAGTTCAAGATTGCTGTGCATTAGAAAAATGCAAAAGGCAAGACTGTGGTTCCATTTTATGCCAGAAAGAATGGTTATCAATATGAAATCAAATAATAATAACTGCTAGTGAAGCTGCATGGAAAAATGAACTCTTATATGTTATTGGTGAATATATATACAAGTAAAACCATCATAGAAAATTCTTCAAATATTAAAACTGGAAAATCCATGCCATCCCACTATTTTCCATCAAAGTATCTTCTACAGAGGGTGAAAAACATCATATTTCATTGATACATGCATACCTGTGTTGACACCAGCACATCTCATAATAGCCAAATCTTGGGAAAGGCTAAGTATGCCCATTAGCAGATAAATGGATAAAAAAATGTGGTTTACACACACAATGAGATGCCATAAAGCGATAAAAAAACTTTAGGTTTTTTTTAAATGGATGCAGCTTGAGATCAGATGTCTCAGAAATAAATCAAACACGCTCGCTTAAATATTGCATGGTTTCTTTTGTATGAAAAATACAAAGGAAAGGAAGAGGAGAGAAAAGAGATAAAAATAATTGAGATGTATTATGGGTAAGTACCATCTCCCCATAGGAATGAAATAACTGTGGAATATAAATATATACTAATAAAAGTAAAAATTGGAAAAATCCATATGTATTATTTAAACTTGAAGACATTTACATTTTCTGAGATTAATCATTACCTACCTATTTCAGACCATCATGCTTCTAAGATGTCCAGATATTAGGTGGCTCTTTCTCACAGGGAAAAATGATAACATTTTTATTTTCACAGTTGGGATTTATTTATTTTTGTCTAGACCCAGGAAGAAGAATATTATCAACTTTTTTCCTCTAAAATAGTATCTGAAGACATTTGATAAAAGACTAAGAAACGTTTCAAGGGGTTTTTCAAGGGTTAACTGTAAAAATGGCTGAGAAATATGGATAACTGAACAAATAAACATAGTTGTATAGCTCTTTTGGAGTGATGGTCTCAATATTATTTAGAGGAATGTTGAAGTTGTCTCTAAGGTGATATATGAGTATAATATGGAGACACTAACATTGTTCTCCCAAGTTACAAATTATTCTTATGCTGATAAGTGCTCTTGAGAACCATTTCAAAATGTTGGTCAGAACATGCTTAAATGTGTCCAAAATCTTTAAAAGTCTGTTTCCATCTTCAATATATGAAGGTATTACTTTTAATCATGAATGCACTACATGTACGGAGTCATTGGTCATCTTGGTTGATAGGAAATAAGTCTTGTTTTAATCTTTTGTTTTGGGTAGTTTGTAATCTTATCAGAGATGTACGGAGTCACATCTTTGGGCACTGAAATAGCTGAGCCTCAGTCAGGGATTGTGATCCTAACTCGGGGAGGTGAAGTCAAAATCAAGGAAGCGTTGCTGACTGCTAGTGTTGCTATTTCCTCAGGCTGTATGAACATATGACCTGGTTCTCTCTTTTCTTATGCAGAAAGCCTTAAATACAAATATACATTTTGGGGTAGTTGCTGCTTCCCAAAACTAATCATAATCTATATAATGGAAAAGGGAATGGTAGCTGCATTTGTGTATGTCTAATGTCTGTTGATGCCCTTGAATGTCAAGTTCTTTGGGCTTCCAAACAGAGAAACAAAATTCCTGCATATGCTTGGCTGGACATGGAGTTATCCATCAACACTAGGAATATATCATTGGAATTCCATACAATTTCATAAAGTGTTGTTAAATAATTACTGTGTGATAATCATATCCAACATGTCGAAAATTCTTGGTTCAACTTCAGTGGGCACAGTTATAAATCCCAGCAGTTATAAATAAATCAGAAAATTCGACAGTTTCTCACAGGTTATATTAAATGTTGGTGAGAACAGTTAATAGTTTAAAAAGGCTTTTTCTCTACCAAAAGGACTCTCTAGATCAGATATACTGGCAGGATAATAGTAGGCTTTATTATTCTCAACACAAAACTGTCAGTGTGTAAGCAGAACCTTCAATGCTATTCCTACACATAAATATACTGTTAGCTTTTTAAAAGTGGTATGATTCAGTGCCTGGTGTACGAACAGCAAGGGCATCCAGAATGAGAAACCAATTGTCCACGGTTTGTCACACTTCATTCAGTTAGCTGTAAACAGTATCAGCTCTCATATTTCTAAAAATACCCTCTGCTAACTGACTGAATGACAGGTCCTCCTCTGAAATCTTTATCGCATGATCAAGTCACACAGAGCAAATGCTCCATTTAAACTCTTTATATTTAAAAGGCACCAATGATTAAGTTCACACTTGATGGAAGTAAGTAAATGCATTGTGGCATTTGATAGGAAGCACACACTGTTCAAATATAAAAGCTTCTAAAAGTAATTATAGTAAAGGCTTACATCTATCAGGACTTCAATAAGCAAAGAAAATACACGTTGTAGCATCAGGAGAGAATTGCTTCACTGGAACTTACCTTCATCATAAAAGAAAGTCTGGATATTTTTATTTATTTCAATTCACAGTCATCTTTCCTGACTCTCTTTAGTGGGTGAACAATCATTGTGATTAATTTTTTTCTCCACATCTTCCACATTTTTATTCTTCTAAATATAATATGTAGACTTCTGGTCTGGAATATGCAAATACAAATACACTTTTTGTGCACTTCTCTTGGTAAAAGCAGAATTAACAGGATATGAAATAAATGGGTTAGAAGTTGGATTATCCTTATTTTTTTAGGAAACATCTTAGATATTGTACAATTTATATTTATATTAAACTATTTCTGTTTTTACTTTTTTCTGGCAGTAATATATATAATAAAACTCAATCATTTCAACTGTTTTTAATCTGTTATATTAAATAATTTACATAACCCAGTTATCTCTAGACATAACCCCTGTCTATCTCTAGAACTTTTTAATCTTCTTAAACTGAGAATCTTTACCCATTGATCACTGTCTACCCATTTTGTCCACTCTTGACTCCTAGAAACTATTATTCTGCTTCCTGTTCCTCTGAATTTGACTACTCAACAAAATTCATGGAAGTAAAATTAGACAGTATTTATTCTGTTGTGATTGGCTACTTATCACAGAGTTCTCAGGCTTTACTCACGGTAAAGCATGTATGAGTTTCATTCCTATTTAAGGTTGAATTCTATTTCATGTTATGAAATATCAATCATTACATACTACATAGTAATAAACATTACTAGAAATCAATATTGTACTATACTATGTACATACCACGTTTTGTTTATCCATTCTTTCTTCAGTGGATGTTTGGTTTTTTTTCTACATTTTGACTATTGTGAATAATGCTACTATAAAATATATCAGAGTGATACATTTTTCTCTCTCTCATTTTACCCATTATTTTCTCCTTCTTTATATTTATAATATATCTTCAGTTATGAATTATGTTTCTCTAGGATAAGATCTTTGTTGGTTTTATATTTATAAGCCAAATAGTAACAAACAGTGTTTAAATATAAGTGATAGTAAATGCTAGTAGTTGGATCATCAAATCTACCTCAGCTAAATCCCAGGCTTAAGACTTTGGGCATAGCTACCATTATTATCAAAAACTGAAAGAGAAAAATAGAAGACTTTATTCAACTA
Organism: Thryonomys swinderianus; assembly: GCA_004025085.1. Lineage (NCBI taxonomy): Eukaryota > Metazoa > Chordata > Mammalia > Rodentia > Thryonomyidae > Thryonomys > Thryonomys swinderianus. The sequence goes on from PVIC010008687.1 coordinate 34,853, forward strand.
CGGTCACAGTTAAACCCCTCTGTTCCTCTTCCTAGTCTACAATTTCCTCTAAGAATCTTCAATTAAGTGAGAAAAGGAATCTTTCTAGAAAAGGCATTCAAGTGTGATAAAGCATTTTAGTAAACTAAAATCATACAATAACTCATAAATGTTACTGGTGTGAATCTGAAAATAGAAACTTTAAATTTTGGTGTCATCAGCTTAATAGCTTATTATGTCATTAGTATGAAAAACTCCACTGATGTTGGGCCCTGTTTACCAGTGTCATAAAAAGCCTTGTAAGTGAATTAAGTGACTGACTATCCTGTCAGTACATGCCTATTTAGCTGATATGATTTTCATCACCATATTCATCAATATAACATAGTTTCAGCAACATACATTATTAAGAGTGATGTATTGCATGCTCCCAAATTGACAGAAAGATCTACTATTTTTAAGGTTGATCATAATTCAGTTTCTTAAACAATATTATGGGTCTAGATGCTGTATCAGGTAGTTGGCATTAATTACTTTGTAGGAGGATGTTTTTGCTTTTACCACCTCCAGTTTTTTAAAAATAGACAAAAGTGAGGATCAGAAGTCATTTAACTTGGCAACAAACTTGGTCACTATTAGACTGTAATTTTGATTGCAAACTAAAATACTGTATCCTTTTAGTTTCTCAAAATGTCCTTTGCAAGAAATTATTTATGTAGTTGTCTAAATGTGTTTACTTTTGTTTTTTCCGGCTGTACAGTAAGATAAAATAATATCACACAAAGGATGCAAACTCTTTTAGATTAAGTGTAAAAACTTTAAAAAGGGGTAGCTAGGGCCGGAGGGTTAGCTCAGTGGTTCTGGCACCTGCTGCACAAGCGCAAGGACCTGAGTTCGATCCCCGCTAACCACAAATAATGCTGGGCTTGGAGACACGCCCACCAACAATCAACACCGCATACCACAATGCCGGGCGTGGTGGCTCATGCCTGTAATCCCAGCACTCGGGAGGCAGAGACAGGAGGATTGCTGAGTTCGCGGCGGCTTGCCTGGGCACCATAGTGAGCTCAGGGCCAGCCTGAACTACAAAGCGAGACCCTGTCTCAAAAAGCAAAAAAAAAAAAAAAAAAAAAAAGGGGTAGCTAAAGATAACTAATGGGAAAATGCAACAACCCGATCCAGACAGAATGACACATGTCCCAGCACCTTCAGGAATGGAGGCCTTAGTCACCCCCTACCCCAAGTAAAGGTCCAAGATGAGGCTGAAGTGCTTTCTGAAGCCAGGGGGATACAGGGTGAGTAGTCGAAGGTAGTTATGAATATCAGCTATGGCCATGTTACAGAAACAAGAGTTGTCATTTTCATGAATCTTTCTACTCTGCTGTTAACATTATTTTTCCCCTGTGTGTATATACACATACAGTAAGCAGATATTCTGCATCTTCTCTCTTTGTAACGTCATACCAATTGTTTTAATATTGGTATTTGTCAAAAGCTTTGTCAAATCTACATTTTAACATTTAAGTTATGCAATCACAGAAGAGTAAAGAACCATTCAAAGAAAATCCTTGTCTTGTGTTCTGAGGTGAAAATTAGTGTATCAGATTGTATTTGGGATAGTTGTATCATGTTAGGTATATTTATGAATTTATAATTTTACTGAGAGGTTCAGTATGGTTTAAAGAGACATATTCAAGTGGGCAAGGAGTGGGTTGTGACCATTCATTGTGATAAGTCAACTTGACTGGGATTATGAAACACCTAGCTGATGAGTAGAGCATGTGTCTGCATGTGTCTGTGGGGTGTTTGGCATGTAGGGCAGCAAAATGGAGGACAGTGGGTGTCTTGGTTGTGCATGGCACAAACCAATAGGCTTATGGCCTGGATGAAATGAAAGGAGATCAGAAAGAAGTTGGTGTGTGTTTCTGAAGAGCTCTAGCCTGCTTGAGCAGGTGGATTCTCTGCCACTCTCACCTTTGGGTACCAGTTTCTCCAGAGTCTTTAGCCCTCCAATGTAGACTCATACCAGTGACTCTCCGGGAGCTTCCACACTTGGGTTGGTACTGCAACATCAGTCTTTCTTGCTCTGCTGTGTCTGTCTTCCTGTGCTTAGCAGCTACTGAGCCTTCTATCTTTCAGCCAGATCACCATGTGGATTCTTTCACTTCTGATCCAGATTTAGGATTCATCTAATAAACCCCCTTGCATAATTATATACATATTTCCTATTGATTCTGTCCACCTAGATAAACCTAAGCAATCCATTATTGAAATTAAGACTTTAGTAGTTATATTTGCATTATATCATTTTATATATGGTAAATATTTTAGGGATAATTTCCCAGAAGTGAAATTTCTAGGAAAATTATATGTGTTCCTTATTTTGACAGACATTAGTTCAAAATTCTTTAAAGTTTATTATTATTAAAAATTAATTTTCTAAGTTGCTCAAAATTCTTTATAAATTCCACAGAATCAATATCTGAATGCTCAAAGGAGGCAAGTAGTGATTATTACATTAAAAGTATAATTAAATTTAAACCCAACATCATCTCCTATAGAGTGATATTATAGACCTTGTGTATCCATAGGTTACAAAGGAGAAAACAGTGATGAGAAAAAAGAGGAAAAGGAATAAGAGATATAGAAATATATTTTATAGAAACAGCCTTCAAGGCCCACAGTGCAGAGGTACCTCAGGGCCGAGAAAGTCAGCCCAAGCCCATGCAACTCTTGCCTCTTCTCTAACTTTCCTATTACAAATTTCGATTTTATTTTCAGACCACTAGAAGGCCTAGAAGGAGTTACTGCTGGGAAAAAGGGTGCCAATTGCTGATGAAAAAGTAGCTAACAAGATGACTAAGGGACTTTTAAGAAATGTCAAGTAATCAAAAGAACTAATTTTTAGCTTAGAAAAGGGAGGTTTCAAAATGTCTATGTGGTTTAAATACATAGAGTTTCTATTTACAGATATAAGGAAATTGACTACAGTGATTTTTCTTTTGTGTTTTTGATTAATAGGCCTAATAGCTCTCCGATCTACTCCGTGTCCCGAAGGATGCCTAGAAACAATCCTTTTGATTCCTGAACAATGGTAGAGAAGTATTGGGACCCTTCTGTTGATCTAGCTCACTGTAGAAGGTGTCAAATTATCTCATTTTCTCATCAACATTACACTTTAAGCTGATTTTCTCATCCTCTGGATACAAACGTACTCTTAACTGTGTAAACAATCATCTAATTTTCTCTGAATACTAGTCTAATCTTTTTTCTTTCTGAAACTCCATGTATCTTTTTCTGAACTCTTTGGGTTTTTGGTTCTGTCACTTACGCTTGACTTCAGGGCTCAGGCCACAGCCTGGGAAAAGGAGCTGAAAGCAGCTCTTCCAGTCAGGCATGTGCACCCCCTTTGTTCGTGAGCAAACGTGGGGCCTCTGACACAGTTAATTTAGTATGAGAAAGCAAAGAAGGTGACAGGCTCACTTGGAGAGCTGTGCAATGGGAACAGCAGGGTGACCAGAGCCTTGGCCTCCCTCATGTCGAATTCTGTGCTTAGAGCACTAGTGGGGTAGGAGCGTGACTAAGCCTGTCTTGTGCACTTTGGGATGAAAGGAGAAATGACATGATGGTTCACAGGGACCAAACTGCTTCAGTATCTGAAGCCATGTGCTGATGTGTTGAGTTCTGGCTCAGAATGGATGTGTAGTATGAGCCTTTTCCTAGGATAACCTACTTTGTGAACTTTGTTCAGAAGACCTCTGTGAATCCATGCAAGGCAGAGCTCAGAATTGACAAATCGCAGAATAGTTGTGAATGTGACTGATTACTTTTGATTATTTGTTCTTGGGACTTAGAAAAGAAGCTAGTTATATAATCCCTTTCAGAATAACTGCCTAAAAAGCCAAGGAAGTTTTTAGAGTGAGCAACCAACATCATAACTGCTCTTGCTTAAAGGTATGGACGTGCAGTGTCTTTGAATTCTTCTCTTTCTGCAACTCGAATCTCCACAGTCCTGATCCAATTCTGACTAGTCATGTTATTTTCATGTTTCTCTGCTAAAATTTGCATGTTGTATTCCCAGCTGTTTTTTTAATTGAATTCTTTATTGGTACAATTTATATACATCTCAGAATCACATATAACATCGGGGAATTTGTACCAGTATATGACACAAGTTAATTCTCATTTTTACCCATATCCCTACCCACCCACACCTCCTCCCCCCTTTATACATGCTCTTTTTGCTTTCCGTATCATATTTATTCCTTCCCCTCATCACATTCCCACACCAAGTTTCCTATAGAAATATTCCACTCTATAAAAGCTGTCCTACTTTCTAGAGCTCATTTGCATCTACAGGTGTTCATGCCCAGCTGTTTTATCAGAGTCAGTGACCTCTTGATTTTAGATTCCCTCCCCATAGACAACATATTGGCCTAAATCTACTTTGCATGATAAATCTAAATTTTGGCCTTTTTTTTTTTTTTTGAGACAGGGTCTCACTTTGTAGTTCAGGCTGGCCCTGTGCTCACTATGTAGCTCCCGAGGGCTGGGATGACAGGCATGAGCCACCACGCCCAGCTTGGCCTTGTTTTATTGCTTAACTTTTATTCATACTTCTCTCATTTCTATCCTCAGTTAAATTATTTCCAATGAAAGAACATGCTTTTATTAAAGCAGCCAAGTGGAAACATAAAATATTAAAAATTACTGTATTTAAATGAGAAACACATTTTAGAGCATGAATGTAACACAGTTAATCTCTGATATACAAGTGTAGCTAAGCACCTTGATGACTAACATAACCTAGTTTCCTCTTCGTCTGGAGCATAGGATATCTGTCATAACTCAGTAAAAGCCCTTCTGTGGACTGTGAGGCCCTGGCTCTTGTCTTTGAGAATTTCACGGCAGACTGTAGGCCTCTAAATCTCATCTCAACGCAGATGACAGGTCCTAACCCTGTCTGCTCCTCCCCCAGCCACTGAAGTTTCTGAGCTCTGAGAACAGTTAGAGCCAGTTCTTACGTGCCATAGACCCCAACTTGAGCCCAGGAACAATGCCTACTCTGCTAAGTCAGACACAGCACACCTGCCTCAACTGCTACGTCACAGCGCCTGATGCTGTGGCCACATACTCAACCTTTCTTGGCACTTCAATCTCATGCTCCCCACTTGGCATCACCCCACCTAAGCCCATCCCTCTAACTCCCTACTCTATAACGGATCTAACCCCATAACCTGGGGTTGGGTTTTCTTGAGCAGTTATTTCAGGAGGTCCTGCCCAGGAGCCCCAAATCAGGCTGGTTGTGTTCTCTACTGAATCATCACCATTTACCTAACAACAATATTAATTTTAGCCAGCTTCTAAATGGCCAAGAGAGGGTTCTCCTTGTTCCTTAATATTTCCAATTTTCATTCCCTTTTCTCTTTTGGGGATTATAATGCAATTTTTTTAAAAAAGAACATTTTGATACTTTTCTACTTTTAAGACACAGAGATTCAGGCAAAAATAATCTTCAAGTGTGTCTTCTTAGGTTACCTGTATTGTAGAGGCAGCAGTGTACATATAAATGACACATCCTATTAGAGAAAGAAACCAGGGTTTAAGACTATGGAAGACTCAAGTGTTGTGAGGGTAGGCATCCTACTTCTTTATTCTCACTTCTTTGTTGCACACTTGAATTTCTCCCAAATCTACTGTCTTACTCATTTTCCTTCCTGCAGGAACAAAATACTTGATACTCACATCTTAAAGAAGTGTACTCTGGCTCCCATTTCAGTCCACAGTTGGCTGGGTCCAAGGCAGGATGGATGGCATGGGAAAGGCGAAGGGGTAGCTGTTCACTCCATGGGAGCCAGGAGGCCAAGAGTGAAGTGAGGAGCTCAGGGAGGAGGTAAACCCTTGCAGACCACACCCCGTAGCTCCCTTTTCTGACCAGACCTCACCTCCTAATAGCGAAGCAACCATAATCCCTTATATTCTGGTCACCTTCCAGAAGCCCTGTCCGTGAACACATGAGTTTCTTGGAGGACATCTAAATATAAACCATAGCACCTATTATAGATGAGACACCATAAACTCTTTCACCTTGTAGATCATCTCTACACTGCTCTGCCTGTTTCTTCTTGCCTTCTGTAGCTGCCTTTACTCAGTGGTTTCCTGCTCATACCCAGCTTTCTCCCCGCCCTTAATACTCCTTCACTAGGTTTTCTCGCAATTCACACTTTATACTCCAGAGCCATTACAGGTCCATAATGTATTAAGTACATCAGCAGTGATGACTGTATGAAGAAGCATTTATCTTTAAGTATTTCGTGGGAAAGAGAAAGATTTAGGAAAACCTATATCCCAGACAGCTTTGTTTTTGTCAAAGTTTGATGTGAACAGTGATATTTTTCCACCTTTAGTGACCTGCCTAGGAAAAAACTTTAAGTACCATTTAAATAGTCCCTTTATCCAGAAGATGGTTCACTTTACTATAATTCAGAACAAAACCTCCAAGTGAAAAGGACATTATTCTGAATGAAGAAAATGAGTTCTTTGTGTTCTATATAATGGATTAAAAAAAGGAAAGGCATGCAGGTTTTAAGCTTGTGCATATTTATATGTAGTTGTTAAGAACGATACATACTGTTCTGGAGACTGTGTTGTGTGTGTGTGATACATTTCTGAAGATGACCAACCAGTTAGAGAGGGTAATTATATGGAGCCAATATGGTGATGATGGACAATTTATATACAGGAAAGTCAGGTACTTAAAGTCTGTTGTTTAACTTTAATGGTTAGTATGGTATCAGTACAAGGCAAAACCAATAAATAAGGAAGAATGCATGTATTCCGAGGGCACAGTCAAGTCAGAACAGAAAGACCGAAGCAACTGTGCCTCTGTTGTGCAATCTGTGTGAGACTGTTGTACAGTTTACAATCAAGCTCTGAAAAATCTGGTAGAAACAATAATCACAGATGTGAATTTTCTTCTTCTTCCTCCTCTTTCTGCTTTATTCATTTTTCAGCCATGATCAGCTCATGGGTTATTTGGAAAAAACTTAAGTTGGAAGCTTAGTTTGATTTCATAAAATTCATACAGAGAATCGGTGTTTTTTTCTCTGAAGGCTGTCAGAGACCTGAATCATTAGGTCTCCTAGGATTGACCAGAGGATACTTTCATACTGCTTGGCCAAGGCAAGTACACTTACTAAGCTGGAAACCATGACAAAAACTTAGAATGTGCTTGATTTCCAGACTGTGCAGAATTTCAGACTCAGGACAGACAAGACTTAGCTGATGATATTGACTAGAACTCTACTCACAGTGAAATGCTTGCTGTTCAGCAGAGGCACAGAGTTTCAAGAATTGGAGTTATGGTTTGAAAATAAACTCACAACTTCAGGAGAAAGTCTCAGTTTTTATTGACATAGAATGGTTTAAATTTCTTCTTAGGCTTTACCATATTTATATATAATCATGTATCTCTCTGACTTGTCCCCTTAGATTCTCCATACAGCTAAGAAATTGATAAATTTAAAAGCAAATACTACTATCCTAAAGTATAAATATGACACTCTTGAAATTATTGCCTACACATCCAGTTCAGTGTTTTGTTAAAATATTTTTGGCATTGTTTGTGCAATGCACTTTTATGAAGTTAGACTAGAGTCAATGACAGATTGACTCTGTCAGTTTAGTTTTATGACTTAAAAGGTATTCAGATTCTTCAAACTTCAGCATCCTTTCTTGTAAAGTGATACTGATAGTATTACCTACCACATTTTGTTTTGTTAACTGAATAGGATAATTTCTGTAAAGCTCTTAATATAATATGTGAAGCTAAAATGGTAAAGTTTTAATAATAATATATATGAGAAAATATGGTAGAAAATTATTCCATTTACAAACAGCAACATAAATGACAATTTCCAGATGAACTATTATAAGAAATATGTATGAAAATAGTTATAAACTTTATATATTAAATAAAGAAATTTAATAGGCATTTTTGGAGGGCCTTTCAAGCCAATATAAAGATATTGTACTTTTCTTTCTTTCTTTTTTTTTTTTTGAGACAGGGTCTTGCTGTGTAGTTCAGGCTGGCCCTGAGCTCACTACCCAGGCAAGCCTGGAACTCAGCAATACTCCTGCCTCTGCCTCACGAGTGCTGGGATTACAGGCGTGAGCCACCATGCCCGGCACTGTGGTATGTGGTATTGATTGCTGGTGGGCGTGAGTCACCACGCCCAGCACTGTATGTGGTTACTGGGGATCGAACTCAGGACCTTGCTCTTGTGAGGCAGGCGCCGGAACGACTGAGCTAAATTTCTGGCCCAGATTTTGTACTTTTCTAATCAAAATTCTTGTGATATCTTTATTTTTAAAATTTAAATGAATCCACGATGAATTTTTTTTTTTTTTTTGAGACAGGGTCTCGTTTTGCAGTTCAGGCTGGCCTTGAGCTCACTATGTAGCCCAGGCAAGCCTCGAACTCAGCAATCCTCCTGTCTCTGCCTCCCGAGTGCTGGGATTACAGGCGTGAGCCACCACGCCCCGCACTGTGGTATGTGGTATTGATTGCTGGTGGGCGTGAGTCACCACGCCCAGCATTCTATGTGGTTACTGGGATCAAACTCAGGACCTTGCGCTTGCGAGGCAGGCACCGGAACCACTGAGCTAACCCTCCGGCCCATGAAAATATACTTTTTAAAAAGTTATAAATATTTTTCATAGTAACAGACATATCCTGTCTCTTTGAAAATATTTTCCCTTGCTCTGAACACATTGAGGCCATTGTTGTTGGTCCTTCTGAAGCAGTTCTGGAAGTTCTTCTGTCATTAGAGCATATGATCAAATATACAGTGATTTCTGTTAAGTGCCGTGTAATAGAAAGTCAGGCTTGTAAAACACTATGGTGTGACCTCATCCACCTTATTCACTGAATGGTACCAGACAACTTCTGGCTTTTCCCAAAGTAAAAAGGACCATAAATGGTAAATGTTGTGAAATAATCCATGTCATCAAGACAGCCAGGATAATGTGCATGTAAAGAGACTTATGAAAGAGAACTTCCTGAATTGCTTGAGAAAGTGGCATAAATGATGGAAGAAGTATGTTTGAAGAGAAGTAGAATATTTTGAAGGAGATTAATAGCAATTTGTCTTTTACTGTAGTATTTTTAAAATTTTAATATTCATAATATATTTTGATCACACTGTGAGTTTACATCTTTATATATCTACACACACACAAAGACCATTATTCATTCATGTTATTCAGCCATATAAAGGAAATTTTTAGGACAGCATAGATAACCTGACAGCATGCTATCTAAAAGTCAATGCAGAAGACAAATACTGTAGATCTCATTAATATGTAGAATATAAAAAGTCACATTTACAGATATAGAGTAAAGTGGTGGTTTCTACAGGTTATCAGAAGGGAGAAGAGGGAAATATTGATGTGGAGATATGGTGGTTTATTTGTGTACAGTGAATAAGTTTTAGAAACTTTATTATATATATATAATACAGCAAAATATATATTCTAATACAGCAAAACATACATGGGTTAACACACACACATGCACACACAGAGAACCACTTCACTTGATGGGGTAAACATATTAAATGGATTGAGATGATTATTTTGTAATGTGTATGTGTGTCAAATCCATCAAAATGTATAACAAATGTATGCAAGTTTTTATCAAATACACCTCAATTTTTAAAAAGAAAGATACAGTGAATAATTAGCATTTAAAATACTAACACAAATTCTCAAATAAAATATTTTCAGCCAGGTTATCTAGACGTTTAATCATGTAACCCCTGGCCTTTCACAAGTGATAAGAGTGGAAGGGACCTCAAGGCAGTAATTGAAAGAAGTTTGGTTTGTTCTTTAGTATTGTTATACCAGGCAGGATATGTGCTATGAGGTTCAGACCCAGGCTCCTGGGCTCTACAGAAAAAGTTCTAGCTAAAGTTCATGCTGTAAATCATTGCGGCATTCCACGATTAAGCAACGCTTACCTACTTTACCATGAGAAGCCACGTGACAGGAAAGGATTCCTTCCTGAGGTCACCTCAAGGCCTAAATCTATCTTTCCCAAAACATTTACAATCCTTCTGTAAAACAATGGTTTATTTTCTACACGAAACAGTCTTGATTCATGTTTAAAAATAATTGCCTGTCCTTGCAAGAGCTCAATGATAAATGGGCTTGGATTGCAGATGTACATTCCTTTCTAAGTCAGATGCATCTTGTCAGAGTTTTCTATGGAATATCTTACATCACTATTTAAGGAAACAAGAATTGTCTACTGTTATTTTTAGAGATCTGGTGGGGATTTCTTTAGGCTACCTTTCATATATACTAACATTAAAGTTATAGTGACTTTGGCAGTAGAAGATGGAAAATGTTGAGCAGAGAGAATAAAAGCTGAATAAGGAAAAAAGTAGAGATCTCATGTGTAGCGTGTGAAATATAGTTAATACCATTGTATTTTATAATGGATATTTACTACAGATTGGATTTTAGAAATTCTTAGCATACAAACAAAAAAGTAACTACATAAAATGATGGATATATTAGTTTACTAGACTAATCATTTTAAAATGTATTGTGTGCCTTAAATATAGACAATAAAACAAAGATATTTTGGGAATCACTGACATCATCCCATAGCACTTATTTTCTCATCAGTAATCATAAAAATATACATTAAAATAAGCTTTGAACATAATATTCTGGCAAAGATATAAACCAAAATGATAATCCACTTTTATTGAGGGAGACAGATACTATTGATATGTTGTGACTGACAGTACATAATACTTAGTGAGAGCTTTACAAATGCTCATGGTCTTAAAAAGTTCCCTAAAAGGAATTTATCCCAAAGGATAATTAACAATGTGGGACCATATTTCATTTCAAGTGTTTTCTTCACAGTATTCTTTATGTTGTTGAAAAACACAAGCTATTTGTTCTATAGGACATACTACAAACTCGTTGTAATCCCAGACATTTGTATATCAAAGCAAACTCCCCATAAACAATAATGAAAATGCAGATGTATTATTCCACAACCCAAATATTTAAATAAAAATGATCATAATACTTTAATGTAATACAAAATAATAATATAATAATAAAATATGCAGAAAAATAAGTTAACTTGTACTTATCTTTGAAAAACTTTTTGGCTGGTGTGAGGATGACAAGAGATAGGAGGATCATTGTATAATATATAATACCTATATATGTATAATATATAATATCAATATAATAATATATAATATCATTCCCTGTCACTGTTGGAATCACTGCTATCTATTGGCTCAGTGGAATATGGTGCCTTTTTCATGGAACTTTAACAAGAACACTATTCAGTGACACTTGCTTTTGTCTCCTTTTGAGGGTTTTGTGAAAATATGACACAGCATTATCATTTACACTGCTACAGTCTTATTCAGGTAGAGCTTTTCTATAAAGTTTTGTACTGTTTTCCACATTTTACAAGTCTCCCTAATCTTATTTGAAGTGAGAGATCCCTCGATCTTTTTCTCCTCTTCTGCAGATGAGATTTTTCCTCATAACCTCTTCCTGTTGGTAGATGATCACCCATCGTACCCTAGGGGAAGAGAGAGAGAGAGATGAAGCACTGGCTCAGTTTTAATCATGTGACATTTGGCATAATGTACTACTCATATTGCAAGCCAGCAAGACATCACTTCTTTATCAAGTTAAAATTTATGAGAAAGTTTTGCTCACCTTGCAGAACCCTCACATAATGTTACTTGCAATCCAAGACATCTATTTATAGATAGATATAAATATCTTTAACTAGAACTACTAAATTTTTTCTTTCAGTGGTAGCTTTCTATGTAATTCAGTTCTTTACAGATGGCTTTTCAATCTCACTTTTGGACTCAAGTTCTGTTTTACTTTCTGTTTACTCTTTTTGGTAAGATTATAGTATGCTTACTGTGTTGCAAATTAAACATGTCTGCTAGGGAAGTCAAATCCTCTGTTCCGTTATCTTTTAGGTACCTGGTTCTTGTTGTAGAAATGACTATATTAAAGATATATCTTCTTTCTGGGTATATTAATGTTTTCATTATTTAAGATGATAATCAAATAATGATAGAAAAATATCAAGAAGCTAAGCATATCAAAGCATTTTGATCTCTGAATTCTCTATAAAGTATAATACTAAATAAAACATAAATGGTATGTGGAATTGGTTTTTGGTCTGAACAATTTTAGGATCTAGAGCTGATGTTCATCTCCAGGCAATGAGACTATATAACCAGTTTCTGCGACCTTTAGGCAGGTCTCTTGAAGGCTACTAATCTACAACTGTGCCAAGGATGCAGAAGCCCTCCGTGTCCTTTTTCTGTTTTATTCAGAAAACTGATGAACCTTTGACATATCAAATATGATTATTCCCTTCCCTTGGTATATCTGGCTTATGAATAGTTGGTAAAACTGTATTTTACTGTTATTTTTCATGTTATATTTCATGATACTTCCAGGGATTTTATTCCTTATGAAGGATTTTCAGAGATTTTTCTGTAACAGGGTCCCAATCTTCAGATTTGTCTTTTGTCTATCCCCATTACCCAGTCTTGATGACAAATTCTAGGAATGTTCCTTTTGAGATGAATCTATCTTTTATTGGTCTCTATAGGACTACTGCTGAAATCTTATGCTGGTCTCAGTAGGTCTATCATAGTTTCTTCAGCAAGCATTCAGAAAAGTCTCTAATTCTGACTCCACTAGTATAAACACATGTCCTATAAGCATGATTTCATGACTAATTTACTCCAAATCTT
>PVIC010008688.1:0-47499 GCA_004025085.1 Thryonomys swinderianus
TTTATTCATAACTCCCATCTGTGCTGCTTTTCCCACACCACAAACATGGGTAAGTCCACATGCCCGTGTTGGTAAACCCAAGCTGACTCTAGCCAAGATGGATAAACAGCAAACATCCCTGGAGAGCTTTTTTTGAAAGAAGGGAAGACTGAGTAATGAGTCAGCAGAAGACTCTAAGATTGTTAAAAAAAAAAAAAAAAAAAAAGAAAGAAAGAAAGAAAAGAAAGAAAGCTACTTTTAAAAGAAAACAAAAAGGAAATCAACTGCAACTATGGGGTCATTTCAATAAGTGCTCACATTCTCCAAACCCTCTTGGTACAGTAAATCCCTGACTGAAGGGCCAGTTCTATTCTGGGAGAATGTTCCTAAGTCAGATTCATTTGTAATCCAACCGAGTGAGTCTTATACAATATACCTGTGAATATTATACAGTACACCTGTGAAAGTTCACAGCTTGAATGTTTTTAAATCAGCACTTATGGTTTAATACACGTGACTAACTACCTAATTCATAAAACATTTCAAACTGCTTCAGCACATGGAGAATAAGAGCCCTAAAGGACAATGCCTTGGGATTTTTTCAAAAGAAGAATGTCATGAACACACAGCACAAAACCAGAAGCAATTATAGAAGGAGACCACACCATCAAATGTGTCTGCACTGTGAAGATCCTTTTTGTTTTGTTTTGTTTTGTTTTGTTTTGTTTTTGAAACAGGGTCTCACTTTGTAGCTCAGGCTGGCCTGGAGCCCACTATGTAGCCCAGGCAGGCCTTGAACTCACAGGAATCCTCCTGCCTCTGCCTTCTGAGTGCTGGGATTACAAGCATGAGTCACCACGGCCAGCATTGTCCTATGTGGTACTGATTGCTGGTGGGGGTAAATTACCACACCTGGTATGGTTATCAGTGCTGGGTTAAAAGGTGTGAGTCACCATGCCTGGCATTAACAGGAATCAAACATGGCACCTTGCACTTGCCAGGCAGATGCCTGAACCACTGAGCTAAATCACCAGACCATCAATTCTAATAGCTAACTATATTGATAAAGTTGAGGAACCCTTTACTATTGGTGGGGAGTTGGTCCTGCCTGCTGCTAAGGGCATTTGTTGTGACCATTAGGAGACACTGTGTTCCTCTTTTTGCTGCCACCATAACTATACTAAGTGATGAATAGCAGAGGATATTAAGGTACAGTTTTTTGAGAGGATTTGTGAGGCACCATGGTATGGAATCCAGACTGATGAGTCTACCAGTGTTGATAATGAGAGAACAAATTCTTGTTTTAGTATGATGCATTAGGAGGATGTGCATGAGGATATTTTATAAGGACCTTTGTTACTGGAAAAACCACAGCTAGAGATCTATTCATGTTTTGAATGATTGCATATGAGGAAAAGTAGATTGTTCATTTTATGTCAGTACATGCATGGACAGAGTGCCTACCATGACCAGATGGCTCTCTACTTTCACCCCTTGGATCAAAGAGGTAGCTTCTGAATTTTAGTTTACCCACTATGTTATCCATAGAGAAATTCAGGCTCACCATAAAATATCTAACTTTAGGGCCAGAGAGTTAGCTCAAGTGTTATAGCATCTACCTTGGAAGCACAAGGGCCTGGGTTCGATCCCTGGTACCACCAAAAAGAATCCAACCTCAACTTAATAACATTTTATAGGATGTGATTAAAATTATTATCCACGTTAAAATGCATGCCCTTAATTCATGTCTCTCCTCACAGCTCTGTGAGAGGTGGACACAGAGCATGCATGTATTTCTCATGCACAGAAGTCAGACGACTCTAATGGCAAAGCACTACCTATAGGCTCTGAGCAGTGAGAGCTGCTTTAGAAAGTCCCTCTAGAAAAATGCACACAGCAGGCAGCACATTTCAATGACACAGAACGGGACACAAAACTTGCTTGGTTACGTGAGATAGTCAACCTGCTCAACAAACCCAATCTGTCACTTCAGGGCAACTGCATTCAAATTGGCAGATAGAGTGTTTGCATCCTACCCCAGTGTGGAGCTCTGGGGCCAATCATTGGACACTGGGATTTCTGACATTTCAAACATTATGAGAGACTGTGAAAGACACTGAGCCAGGACATGCTTTTCCTCCTGCTGGTGCACTGTCACCTGTAAGCTTTCAAAAGAGTATAAGCATTGGTTCCCAACCATAAAATCTCTGAACTTGGAAGGAATGAGTCTGGGCCCACTTGGGCATAAACCAGGTGAACTGACTTTGGGCAAGAAAAGGATCAACTTTTTGAAATCATAAGATGCAGTGATCTTAAAAGTATGTGTACAGAAAACTTCAACTCTCCATGTATTCTGGGTTAAAGTCAAAGTCGAATATCCTGAGACTGCCGCAGAAGCACTCACAAACTGCTTCTGTTTGCACCTAGCCATCTTTGTGAAGTGAGCATTTTCTGCAGTGACAGCAACCAAAATGAGATGACAAAGCAGGCTGGACCAAAGCGACACAGTTCAGAGTCCTAGACAAGGCCTTCTAGTTGCAGGAAGACAAGCTCAAGGCTCCCACTGCTTGTGCATTTTGATGAATTCTATATGTATTTCATTATATATTACATTATATATTACAAGTGCAAAATAAAAGTGAACTATTTGAATCATGTCAAAGCCACCTTACACACACACGTGCGCACATGCACACACATACACACACACACACACACACACGCACATATGCAGGTCTCTTGAAAAAAATGTCTTCCATGAATCTGATTCCTGATGCCACAAAGGCTGGGACCGCTATGCTAAGAGAATAGGCCGTGTGTGTGTGTGTGTGTGTGTGTGTGTATTATTTTTTTTTTGAGACAGGGTCTCGCTTTGTAGTTCAGACTGGCTCTGAGCCCACTATGTAGCCCAGGCAAGCCTCGAACTCAGCAATCCTCCTGCCTCTGCCTCCCGAGTGCTGGGATGATAGGCGTGAGCCACCACACCCAGCACTGTGGTATGTGGTGTTGATTGCTGGTGGGCGTGAGTCTCCACACCCAGCATTGTATGTGGTTACTGGGGATCGAACTCAGGACCTTGCACTTGTGAGGCAGGCACCAGAACCACTGAGCTAACCCTCGGCCCTAGGTTATATTTTTAGTAGGTTATTCACACTGATTTACTGTTCAGAAATGTCCATCTTTCATTTGGTTCAGAGATTGTTTGCATGAACAGTATAAAAGTTGGAGAGAAGGCAGTGCCGAGTGAAGTTCCAGATAGCTTTTCTGGGAGGGATCCCCTGGGTTTTGGCGGATGTTCTGGAGTGGTTTTAAAGCTGGTTCTGGATCAGCGATTCTCAAACTTCTCAGTTTCCAAATGTGTTTATGCTCTTAAAAAGTATGGTGATCATCCCTTTTGAGTATTTGGATCACATCCTTTGATACTTACATTTTAAAGTGTATATTGTTATTTCAAGTAAATCTCATTACATCCTAGCATAAATATTTTGTGAAAATCTTTATTTTGGGAAGATATGAGAGAATATTAGTGTCATTTTCCATTTTCATATCTTTTTAATGTGCATCATGAGAGACCTAGATTTTCGTATCTGCTGCAGTAGTCAGTCTTTTGTGATATGTTGTTTTGACAGGCATAGAAAATCAGGCACACAGAGAAGTTTGTTGGAATAAGAAAGACTTGGAGTCCCCCTAAAAGGGCCTAAGGGATCCCCAGAAGACCTGAAAAACCACATGGCTGTTTTGAGAAACAGTTTCGATAAGGAGAAGAGTAGCAATTGTTTACAACATTGACTTCATTTTAAATTTAGAGAAATTTGTCAAGAAGATGGAGAAGCTACCCTTTGTCCTCAACGCGTCCTTTAATCTGTCTATCATTGCTTTCCCTGTCCACCCCAATCTTGCTCCTGCCAAGATCAAAAGTCTAGCCTGTAATCGGATGACAAAAGAAGCTGACACGGGGAGGGTGAAAGCTATAAGCAGAAAAACACATGTGTACCGTGGAGGTTTTCTATACTACAGTTTAGAGAGAAAAATGGTTTATTATTACATCCTGTAGATTCTTTAGAGATGTGGACATAAGATCTGCAGTTTCACAAGTGACCACGAAGATGAGTACATAGTGTATAGTTTTGTTGGTCTCGAGTTTGGGACCCGCTGCAGGTGAATCCCAGGCAAGTGGGTGTGGCTAAGCCTCAGCACCACCGTCACGTGAGCAGCAGGAGGAGCTCCTCCTGAGTGAATTGCTCCTAGAATTAGTGTCCTTCTAGAAATCGGGTTTAAGGGAGTAATTGTTTCGTGAGAAAAGCTGTGGGAAAATAAAAAATCCAACACCCAGTTTTGGTAATAAAAACAAGAAACTTTAAAGCAATGTACTTGTTAAAAATAAGTATTTTGGTCTAATATTTATGAAATAATTGAAGATCCAAAATTATTGCTTAAATTTAAACTTCACTGCATTTGTGAGGATAATTAGATGTATTGCGGTATTCGTAAATTTGGGTCTTTGCAAATGTCAGGCGACTCCAATATTAAGTCAATATTTAAATTCAACATCCAGATAATCAGGGCTGTTTTTAATTCTCAGCTTCTATAGTTTTCAAATCTTTCACTGAAGTCTAATCTTTAGGGAAAGTTGAAAAGTATTTATTAGCTATAATAGACTAATAAAACTTTATAAAATTTCCTTTAAACACAAATAATCATATACAGATTTTTTTTTTCTGTTTGTATGAAATTTTATGTTGTACCTACAACATAGTCTGTGAAGATCTGTATTTAATGGCTTAACACAGTTGCCTGGTGTCCATAAGGTGACACATCAATGTTGGTTAATTTTATGATTTCTTAACAAATGCCACTAAAGATAAGTTTAAAAACGCGAACTATTTATTGATACCTGCTCAGTGTCAGTTACTCTATACACAAAGGGGACGGAGGGCCTAGAGTAGTACGATTGTTACACATCACAATGTTTTATTCCATGAAAGTCTCCAAATCCTTGGGAAAACAATTCATATTTCTGTCTCTATGTTTACTGTAACTTATAGGAATTCATTCTTATTGAAATAAATTACTATATCTGGCAAAGGCCCAGATGGTTATTTTCATCTGAAATGCTATGCCAACTATTCTTTTTTTCAGTGTTAATTGGTGATGGAAGCTTAGACAATATAAACCATATTAATAAACTGAAGCATAAACAAAGGTAATTTGGCAAAACTGATTGGCATGCTTGCTCTCTAAGAAACATTATATCTTAATTATTTTTATTTTTTAAATTTTCCACTATTTCTGATAGTTTATTTATAAGAACATTGTTCCAATATAACACTAAATTCATGAACATTCATTTTAATAGAATACAAGATATAGAATAAGATGTTGAAAAATAGCCTGTACTTACAACTTTACACCAGCTTTAATTTAAAATTTATTATCAGTAAGAATTTAAACTTTATCTTATAAAAAAGTTGATATATTTTTAGAAAGTCTTAATCCTTGGTCCAGATGGTCCTATACTTAAGCTGCTAAGAACTTTTACCTAGAAATATCAGCCTTAGCTCTCAGCCTGCCCACGACCATCTGAAAACTTACTTGAATCTTCTAGGTATATAGAGTTACAGATTGGTTGTAGGTATATAGAGTTACAGATATTGGAAATTGTCAATAAACTGTCCTCCTGAGGCATAGAAGCACTTAATATTCTGCAAATTTCAATTGCATTTAAGTGTGTTAATCTTTAATCAATAAAATTCTTCACACTGGGCTGGAGATTTAGCTCAGTGGTTCCAGCGCCTGCCTCGCAAGCGCAAGGTACTGAGTTTGGTTCCGGTAACCACATACAATGCTAGGTGTGGTGACTCACTCACACCAGCAATCAGTACCACACACCACAGTGCCGGGCGTGGTGGCTCACTCCTGTCATCTCAGCACTCGGGAGGCAGAGACAGGAGGATTGCTGAGTTCCAGGCTTGCCTGGGCTATATAGTGAGATCAGGGCCAGTCTGAACTACAGAGTGAGACCCTGTCTAAAAAAAAAAAAAAAAAGGATTCTTCACGTTCTCAGTGAGGGTAAATTTTTCTACTCCATTTGTACTCTTTAGTACAATGTCTTATAGATAAATATGCTGAAACTGGATTGTAACTTTAAGAGAACCAAAGGCTTCTGTTGGTTTCTTTCTGTAATGCTTCAGGTAGTGTTTGTAGGTGTCAATGAATTAATCTACAAGTGGTTTTTTCATTTAAAAGCACAATAAAATTACCAGGCTAAGGAAGATATCATATGGCATTTGGTGGACATATTTTATTTTCATCTTTTGTTTTCTTTATAGGAGAATATGCCTAGATAACTATTTTTTTCCACGTGGTTGAAAAAGAATGAGTCTTTCTCACCAGTTTAAGGACAAGCATATGAACAAAGAGTTTTCAAGTTTCTCTCCTTCCTGGTGCTTGAATGGTTTCTCCCAAGGTTTATGTGTCAGAAACCTAATTTGTGTAACTGAGTTGGGAGGGAAGCCGAATAAGAAGGTCATATGGCCCCTGCTCTGCCTCTTCTTATCCTTTCTCTCACCCTTTCACCCTTTGGCACGGGACACTGCACAGTGCAGGTGTTCACAGCTGGACTTCACAGCTGCCAGAGGTGTGCCAAGAAGTTTACTTTCTTTATACATTAGTCTGTCGTATTCTTTTATAGCAACAAAATGGACTAAGGTGCTGTCCAATTTCAGAACTATGAAATAGAATATATTCTTTTATTTTTCTTCAGATGATTTCACTTTGGTGTCATGAACATTTAGCAGCCTCCTGGCTAAACTATTGTCTTGATTTAAAAATTTTCCCATCAGAAATATTCATCAGCTTCACATTTCCTAGCAACACAATATCTTGACACATACATGAAATTCTATTTTATTGCTTTTATCCTACAGAAGGTTTTCAACTCTCACAGCTAGTTTTATTGATTTTTTTTCTACTCAAAATGTCTTAAATGTTTTAAATAGGGCCAATATTTTTCAACCAGTTTTAGAGAATGATTTTTTTGTTTAATTTGTCTAATATTTTTCCTTGAGTGTCTAATACTTGAGCTATTTCCCCCTTCATTTTCTTTGTCATGCTGGGCATTTGTCTTAATTTTCTCCAGGGATTTTAGTTTCTAGCTTACTTAAGATAAAGAAATAGAAAAACATATATGTATTATAGTTGAGAAGTATTACCTTTCAATAAAACCCCTGGAGAGAGTTAAAATAAAATGTCCCACTCTATGTCACAGATGTTGATAATATTGTGTCTTTTTCTCTTTTGTTTTTTTTAATGTGTTTCCCTCATTTTAATTTACATTAGTGCTGTTTTTACTGTAGCATTTCAATTGGATGATTTTTCAGCATAGTGTTTTTTATGTTTTGTTTAGTTGTTGATAAGTGAAATAACCACAAATTTTTAGAATATTAGTCTCATTACAAAACCAGCCAAGGTGATCTAAAGATTACCCTAGAATTAGTAGACAATGTGTTTGAAGAAAATACATTAAAAATGGGAGGTATCTATGCATCATTTTAAATAAAAGTATGTTTATGTCTTGAGACAGCCATCTTTGAAAAGTGATACTGAATGGGATAGGATATGTCATCACTCCTACGCAATAACTGTGATTATCCATCAACTAAGGCATTAGTATGTGTTGAGAAATTAGTTTTCTTGGTACTCTTTATCATGGTGCACTCAAATGAGCTATTTTCAACCAGATTCAATCTAGCCATCATCATACACTATAATAATCTTCAGTTAAATTATAACATGAAAATTTTATCTTAGAACCTCTTTTTCACTCAATCTGTGAAACACTGAATCAAAAAATGCTTTCTGTTTTGAATTATTTAATATCTTTCATAATTAATTATCATGAGGAATACTTGTTGCTAATGATGCAATTATGAGAAACATGAATATCCAGTTTGAGCCCAGTGTTGTGACTTTTAGCTAAAACATCCATGATGAAGATGTTTGCTTTAAGATTCTCTCTCCAGGGGCATTCTATCCCAGTTTCCCTGAGAGTGACCTTGCAGACTTCTGTAAAATGCCATCAGATATGTCTCATACTGATTAAGCAACAATCCTTAAGGTGTGGAGTCTTGGATTATGTTTTTAAAATTTCCCCAGATAATTCTAAAGTCCAATCCAAGTGAAATACCCTTAATTTGGACCAAAGAGATATTCTGAATTGTATTGTCTTTACTCCTTTGTTCAGAAGAAAAAAGACACTCAGTTGTTAGGGCTGAATAATACCAAATATTTTTCTTTTCATTTCTAATATGAAATATGTTGGAGGAAACCTCTGATAGCTACAAGCATCTCCATCTTAAAAAAGTCCCATTATTGTGAACTGTTTTTCATCATTTGGATCTTCCTAGGGTGACTTTATCTCACTGGGAAATAATCTATGTTTAGTCTTAACTCAAGAAATGAAAGCTCTTGAGAAAAGCTTGGAACACAGAGGTCATTAGCAAAGTGCTAAAATTGAAGTATTCACTGAAGTATCCATTATAATAATGAATACTGTGTTATTCTGAGATTTATTTTCCTAGAATAGTAATTTTCCCATGTAGGCTCTTTGCAATATTTATTGTAGTAAGTTCACTTCTAAAATTACCTCTGAATACATAGCGTATATAAACAAAATCAAATCTGTAATGATAAACATAAAAGAGAGAAATATAAAGAAAACAGTAAAAATGCTAGCCTTTTGACTCAGAACACTAAAATGAAATTTACTGGTATGCAGTGTTTAATTAGCTAAAGTAATTATTTAGTTCTAAAAATTAAAGCAATAAAATCATTTTGATAATTGAAAGTCAGAAAACAGAGTTATAAACTTAAGAAACTTATGAGGGAAAGCTATTCAAATAATCTGAAAACAGGACTTTTTATTCTATTCTTGGAAAATGAGATTGGCTTTACTCAAGGTTTTCACCACAGTCCCAGGAAATTAATTTTTTAAATGTTTTATTTGTTGATAGCAAACAAATATCACAAAGAACTTTATTCCCTTAAGAAATTGCTATGAAGCACCTAATTTGGATGAGGCAACACTCTAGGCAGAGAACATGCAGCAGTGGGACAGAGTGGAACCGACCCTACGTACGGAACTGACTTACATTCTAGTGAGGCTGGGGCCCGAATCACAGAGTAAGGAAATTAACGGAAACATAATGGATCAGATGACAGTGGATGATATTGAAACAAGAAGAGTCATAGATTACCGGCAGAAGATAGAATTTGCTAAATCTTGTGGAATAGTTGTAGAAGGCCTCACTTACAAAGTAACACTGGGGGCCACGCGTATGAACTGGATGGAGCAGCAAGAACAAAATATAGGAGGGAAGCAGGAAAGCCTAATGTAGCCACGAGACAGTGAGCCAATGGCAGGACGAGTAACAGGAAGTATGGAGAGAATGTTATGATCCATAGATAAAGGAGACAGAGCCAAATCTTCTAGGAAGTCACACCTTCTGTTCTTAATTTGTAGTATATTTACATTGTTAAAAGAATTGATCTGTTTCCTCCAAATAATAGGCTGTAAAAAAATGAAGTATATGTGGTCTGCTGGAATACTCTGGGGCAGAGAGGATGGAATTTAGACCTGATTGCTTGCAGAGAAGGCAGAAACACATGGTTTCATTTTGGGCATGTTTTGAAGACATCTAAAAGTAAAATATACATATGTGGATCACTATTCGTGTATTAAAATTCAGTCTATCTATGACAGAGTATCATTACTACCCACACAGGGGTAATCACAATGAACTGCTTACCCTTAGAGAAACCAGAAAAATTTATTTTATTTATCATTAACTTCAAACATTAAAAGGAAGCAGAGAAACAAAACTACTTTCGTAATATTTGTGTGTTCAGTATACATGCTGGCCTAAAATGCATTAATTTTACTCATAAAAATATGTGATATTTAAAAAGGACAGTGTTGGTAAAAATAACTATTGAGTTTATTTTATTCTGACCACATTAGCTGGCGATGTTTTGAAATCAAATTTACCAGCTAAATGTCTGTGTGGAGATTCCAAGGCAATGGCAAAATAAAGTCACATGACCAAGTCCAGCATAAGGGGTGGGGACAGGGTTTCAGATCATTTGGGGAAAAAAACTTCAAAGTTACATGGAACATAAGACAGCCTTGACTACAAATAAAAAGCGCCATTATAACTACTATTTCCCTTTCAAGTGTCAAATTTGGAAGATAAGAAGTTTGGATTGAGGCTGCACCCTAAATTTTAACCTTTCCCTGTTTAACAGAACATGGTTGGCATGTCCAGAACAGCAAAGTAATTCAAAGGCAATTGCAAGCATTTGCAAATACTCCCCTGAAAGCTCACTCTAGTAAACATGCTAACAGGATCTCAGAAGGTCATTTTTAGGAGACTTAGTTGCGAAATAAGACATGACAAAGTCTGTAATCCAAGTGTTGTTCAGATGGGAGTTCACTCTTTGGAAAAAGCAAAGAAGCTTTCTAGCTGGGTTTTATTCTCTGGCTCTTAAAAGCCACTAGGGTTTTATTCAAATTTCAGTAAGTAGAGTTTTGAAAGTTTCTCATTGTATGCTCTTTATCTCTTTATCTCTTATCAATATTAGACAAAAACTAAATTGGCAATAAAGTATGAATAATAATAACTCCAGGAAGATTAGAATATTAACAGCATCTCAAAGATATAACAATACATCAGTCTAAATAACTAGTCTACAAAATATAAATGAGTCTACTCTGGTGTTTTCCATAAAGTTCATTTAATATAAATTACTAATTATTTTTAATGGAGTAATAAAATTCATATTAGCTTCTTGGCTCAAAGTAGTAAAAGTGTTTCTTTTCATGATAATTATTCCAATTAATTTGTGGCCAAATAATAGTAATTGTTTAAGCTTTAGAGATTCTATATCTTCTGTCCTAAAAATTGATCTCAGTAATTTCTCAAAGATGTAAAAATTAATACGCCAAAGTAGATATTTGCTGCCAAATATATTTAAAACATATTTGAGGACAAGATAACAATAAATAAATAAAACCCACTGGTGTTAAAATCTTATTTCAATAGCCCCCAGAGCCACATATCATCTCTTCTGTCACTCTCACTTTAACTCATTTCCCATTTAGGACTGAAGTAGGTGTGCACCTGACCCATGAGGCAAACATGACGAGTCCTGCCTTTAGTATATTGTGATGTGGTTCTGGCTTCTTTCCTTGTTCACTTCTAACACTGGCTGTAACTGTGGTAGTTGCATAATGTCACAGTTCTTTCCTTTCAGCCATTTTGAAAATTCCATTTCGTAGGCAGCCATTTTGAAAATTCCAACTTTTCCTCCATAACCAGGAATTTGTATTATTAATAAAATTTAGTTTTTATAAGACTACCTTCATAAGTATGTGTGCATATATGTATGCATAACATTTTTATTTCTCTACCTACCTTCTCCCCCAGTAAGCCAGTCTTAGGTTGCTACTGTCTTATCTAGCCTAGGAGCTAACAGTAACAATTATCTTAGAGATTGAAGTCTAGAAAATTCATGCATTTCAGCAGTTAGCTTCAATATCCTTTTTTAAAAAATATGGCTCTTGCATAGATTCTGTCCTGTGACTATTTGTAAATATAAAGGCTGCTTCTTGAGGCAGATGGTTATTTACAGTGTTTTCTCTATTATGCAGGATAAATTATTAACAAGAAAATAATTGAATATTGAATATGCCCAGGCAAAGAAATAATCTTTCACCAAGTCTGTCACACACTACGCTGTAAGCATGCATTCCAATTAGCAGAGTGGGCCAAATAGATTAATATATTAAATTGTTGAAATTCACAATCCAAACATACTTTTCCTAAGAAAGCTTAGTACCATTGTGAACCAATTATTATCCAGGTTGTTAACTTTTTGCAAGTTTCTATTCTATTTTATGACCCCTGGATTTAAATCACAGTGGAAGAGGTGTACCATTGAAAAAAATATATATTCTCAGAAGCATTTTCCACTTTTATAAATTTTGATAGCATTATATCATGGCTGACCAAATAATTTGTCATGCCAGCATATTAAAATGCACAAGTAGAAAATATTTCAACTCATGTTTCATAAATGAGTTCTCAAATTTATTGAACATTGTCGAAAGGAACATTGTTACAAGAGCAGAATAATTAAAATATTTGAATCTCTAGGTTGCATTATAATATAATAACTTGCACAACTGCTTAAACTATATGACAGCAATTTCCTCCATCAGTAATTTTCCAAGTGTATTTCTCACACTGTCAGCAGCACCTGAGAACTTCCGAGAAACGAGAGCGCTTAGTCCCTATCCCACTACCGACTCAGAAAATCTGAGAGTAGAACCTGGCATCAGAATCACACACTCAAAGTGAATCTGATAGATGTACAGCCAGTGTTAAATTTCATTTTTCAAGCACTCTTAAAATGCCAGTAGTACTTAATCTACATTTAAAAGCCAAAGCATTATTGTAATTTAAAAAATAACAAAAATAAAATTCGGGAAGAATAAGATTGACTTCTTCAGAATGCCATGACAAAATTTATGGCAGAACCAATACCCAATTAGATTTCCACAAACACTTGTCTCCATTAACAAATTAGCATAATTTTCACCAAAAATAGACAAAAAAGAAACGGAAAAAATGTCCGGGTCCTCAGGTAAAACACTAATGTTGTTATGAAGGCAGAGGAAGGTCAATTAACTCTGCCATATTAGTCAAACACATCTTACAATACAGACAGGAAAGCCTGGAAACAATTGGGTTACATAGTTCCTTCCATAGAATAAACTGTCACTCTATTTTCATCAAATAGTTCATTAATGACCATGGTATTACAGGGCCTATAAAATAAGCCAAATAGAGTCTTCCTTAAAGAGTTTAAATCTTTTGGAAGTAACAGACAAAAACTGGATAATTTCATATAGCACCAAAAAAAGAAAAATATCCTATAAAAAAGGGTGCCAGAATGTGAGGAAAACGTATGTCCGCATATGGAAAATACAGTGGTGCCTTCGTTCACAAATTTAATTCTTTCCATGATTCTTGGTTCAGAAGTTCTTTCCATGATTAAATTCTTTCACAAATTTAATACTTCCAGTGATTTTTTTTAAAACCAGATTCGTGAGAACTGCATTACATTGGTAGCAAGGTTCAGTGTGGACCTTATGAGGAAGTTTGATCTCGTTCTCATCCAATTCAGTTTGTGCCTAGAGTCGTGGAAAGAAAGAAAGGAGCAAACTGAGGCACCTGACCACGAACGTGAGGTGAGGAGAAGGCAGGGAGTGCAAAGACCACTCCCTGGGACACACAACACATCAGCACACAGTAGGGCAGGGACAGAGGATTCTAATCCTTAACCCTTAAATTTGCGATATGGGGGAAATGAATGAGCATGAATCCTTACTGTCTTGCCATTTATCTAAAAACATGTAACTGTTTTTAGGTTTAATTATTGTTCCAAGGAAGCTTTTCTATAGATTTTTTTTAAATCAAGAAAAATATTTTGAATTGAATATATTTATTAAAATACAACAATTTAGCTGGACGTGGTGGCTCACGCCTATAATCCCAGCACTCGCACTAGGGAGGCAGAGGCAGGAGAATTGCTGAGTTCGAGGCTTGCCTGGGCTGCAGTGTGAGCTTAGGGCCAGCCTGAGCTACAAAACCAAGACTCTGTCTCAAAAAAAAAAATAGTATTTTTAAAAATTGAGTTTATCAATTTATTCTAGGAATATATTATGATCACATTAATCTTTGAGAATTTATACTTGTACATGATATATCTTGATTCTTATTTTTCCCATTCTCCTACCCTCTCTTCAACCCCTCTACTCCCCATATACATAAGCTTTGTTTCCACTTTTTTCCTTTTTAACTTCAAATTTTTTCTTTTCAATTTAAAATTTGTACAAAATTTAAGTCTCCTCAGAGCACCAAACTAGACATACTGCCACACACCCATAATCCCTCTATTTTGGAAGGCTGAAGGGGAAAATTGCAGGCTGGAATTCAGGCTGGGCAATTTAGTGGCTTAGTGAAACCAACTCATAAAATAACCAGACAGAGGGATATAGCTTAGTGTGAAGGCCCTTGGTTCAATACCTGTTACTACCAAAACACACAGTAATGACCAAAAGCCCTACACTCTGTTTTGGTCTGCTTCCCCATTGCTGTAAAACAGTACCTGACATCCCTAACTCAAAGGTGGAGATGTTCATCGTGGCTGATGGTGTCAGGGGTTTCAGTGTACTCTTAGCTATCTACAGAACAGTAGAAGCACAGCTAAGGATGTGGCAAGGGGAAACTGCCCCATTCATGGCAGCCAGAAGGAAGCAAAAGGAGGAAGAGGACCTGAGAAAGAAGGACCCGAGAGGTCAAGATAGAAGTACAGCCTGGCAGGTCGGGTGACCTTCCAGTGACCTCCCTCCTCCCACCAGGCCTCACTTCCTAAAGCCCCCTTAACACTCCTGTGATCCGCCTGCCTTTCCAGAGCCTGTCCTCTGACACAGGAGCCCCCTGAGGTACATTACAGATCTAAAACATGACACTCTCTACTACGGAAGACAGAAACAAAATAATAGTTCAAGTCTTGCTTCAGTTGGGGGATAAATACAAAAGGTGACTTAGTCTTTACACAGTGCAGAAGTAAAAGGCAACTTTGAACATGTGGCAGGATAAATTATAATAAAATTTGTGATCAATGTAATCTGCTCTGCTACAGAGTTCCTATGACATGAAATTAATCAAAATGTATCCTTTTCATAACAATTTCAACTAAGTTCAGCATAGTAATATTGAACTTCATTTTTAATGGATTTTTATTGGTACACTATATATATATATATATATATATATATATATATACAGACACACACACATCACATTTACACACCACATTGAGAATTTGTACCAGTTTATGACACAACTTAATTCTCATTTTTCTCATTTTTCCCTCTCCCCTACCCACCCTACCTCTCCCACCCCTATAGACATAAGCATTTTTCCCTTTTTATAACATTAATTTTTTCTTTCTTCATTATTTACCCCTAAGCCCTATTACCCTTTGAATATTTACTATTTCACATTATCAATTGCACATTCTAGAACACATTTATAACTTCAGTTTCTTATATCAGAGAAAATATACGATATTTGCATATCTGTGACCTATTTATTTCACTTATAAGTATGTCCTGAAGGTACGTCCATTTAAATATAAATGATTCAATCTCATCATTCTTGGTGGCAGAGTAATACTCCATTTTATAAAATAAAGCCCACATCTTCTTTATCCAGTCTAGAGTTGATGGGCATTGGGGTTGTTTCCAAAATTTAGTTATCACAAACTGAGCTGCTATAAACATGGATGCACATATGTCACTGTGATAGGAGTCTTGTGATTCTTTTGTGTATATCCCCAGCAGGGGAATAGTAGGGTCAAATGGGACCTCTAATCCTAGTTTTTTGAGGAATCTCCACAATGATCTCCATTATGGTTGTACTAGTCTACATTCCCACCATAAGTGGAGAAGGCTTCCTTTTTCTCCACAACCTCGCCAGCATTCATTTTTGCAGACTCAACTCAATGTATTGAATATTCTTTTAAAGTCCCAACATTATATATGATGAATATTAAACAAAGACTTTACATATTGAGGCAGATAGGAAAAAATAGCTAAATAAAATTTGCCCAAGTATTCAGTGTGTTACGCAATGAAAATTTAAAATTTAATATGCAGCCTTTTCATTTTAATTATTACATAAGAGTGATTAGTTTGTGCACTAAATTATATGGTTTAGCATGATTGTTACCTGATTCTGAGTAAAATTTATATCAGTTAGCTAAATTCTATATTAACTCAAATATGTTGTTAATAGACAAGTAAGTATAAGGCAAGAAAAGTATTCCTAATCCTTTGTTAATCTACAAAATTATTGAGTTCTAGAACATCTGAAAAGTGCATTAATTTTACTATTGACCAATAAGGCTCATATTAGCTTCACTTCTGACTATGCCTCACACTCTTTTTGCAACAGGGGTAGAGATAAATAAGTTGGCAGTGGTATTAAATATTTATCTCATTAAATTTTAAGTTGAAAACAACGGTCCATCTAAGGAAGCAGCTTAGAATCAGTACATAAATAATTGGATATTTATAAATACAATAACTGGGTCTCACAGTTTGCTCTCAGAGGGAATTAACATGCTCCTCTCTGCGCCTGCTGGTCCAGATGAAGTGAGAATGAAGCACTCTGCCCGGACGGCAATCTGGGGCTCGAAGTACAGGTGGAAAGAGACTGTCTCTGATATCCTGGTGAGGTCGCCACTGTGCACCTTATAAGTGGGAAGGAAATTAACAGGATCCCGTTACAGAAGCAGCAGGTGTGGAAGGTTTTGTGGACCAAGTTTTACAAGAACAGTTAAAGAGCACAATGTACCAAATAAACCCAGACCACTTTTCTAGCATCTTGACTATCAGTGGCATTAGGGGAAACAATTTTATTATGATGATGATTGTTATTTTTTATTTATTTAGTTTTTGCAGCACTGGGGATAGAACACACAATTTGGCATTTCCGAGGTGGGTGGCAGTGCCACTGAGCTAAATCCCTGGCTAAGAGGAGACAATTATTGATAAACCAAAATCTTTCAAGTGACCTTAAGCTAAAAGCATATTCAAGGGGTAGTAAAGGCTTCTTTGGTTGACTATCTCTAAACCACCTCAGCCTGTCACATGCTCAAGGTTGTCTCTAAAACTCATGGTCTCCTGCATCTGGATCACTGAATCCAGACAGGGATGGAGTAACCGAACATGTCCCAGAATTGTCCTTTTTGGAAATGTCTCAAATGGATCTAGGATTAGAAGAGGTGTCATACTACGTATGTTATTTATTAATAAAATATTTCATATGCACTCTACACTAAAATAAAGGAAAAAATAAATCTCAGTTGTGATAAAATTATTAAAATCAGTTTTACAATTGGATTTTCTAGATGTATAGGTATGCTATGACATTTGTAGATTGACTAAAGAAGTACCTGAGATGTAAAGTCTTACTTCTTATTAGATTTCAGAATTTGAAATTCCTAAACATGTATCATGTATATAACAGGGCTTCATGAGACTAGGTGGTATTGAGTCCATAAAACAGGATTAAAAAGAGGGGATTGGGACTTTAAAATAAGCCACATAAACATGTGTCATACAAGGACATTATATTTTCAACAAATACATTGGAAAGTTTCTTTGGGGACCATTGCCTGATTTCTTGTTGTGTGTGGGAATGTGCTTCTTATACTCTGACTGCCAAACCAAACATTAAGAATTTAGCATAATTTTAAGCTTTTGAATGGGTGAAGGTAAAATGCAAAATGGTTTCTTTATAGAAAGGTAGCATATAAAGTTTACTTGATAAATTAGTATGCATCCAACTAAGTATATCATATTGGCTTTTATAATAGTAGTAGATATGTTTTTGAAAGCTCAACTGCTGCATGTTAAGATTGATAGAATTTTTAATATCACATATAACTGGCATTATACCTAGTAGCCCCCATTAATAACTATTTCCTATTTTATAGATTTATACTTTCTTGTTCTTCCAGGCATAACTAAGGAAGAAATTGTAAGAAATAAAGATGGGAAATGTTATTAATTCTCCTTTCTGACAATGTGGAAATTCAAATATAGAATTTTAATATAGAATTGTCTCAGAGACTATAGTGTGTTCTATTCTAAATAGAAATGTATGTCAGTATGAAATAATTTAATGTTTAATCCAAATTAGAAATCAAGTTCAACTTTATTATTTTTGTTATTTTGCTTAATGTTCCCTTTGGACGACTGAAGCATTGGTCGTGAATTTATCGAGAGGTTTCAGTGGCTGTGGAAAGTCCAGTTAGTAACATAATTGATAACTATGGAAGAATTTCTGAGAATATTTCAGATTGTTCAGTGTGCTGAGAAGTGTAAATTGGAGGTGTATATTCCGCAATTAACTGATGCACTGGTCGCCTTTGACTGCAGAGGTGAGGGGTTGTGACCGTATTAGTTGTGCTCAATCTCCCCTGTGAGTTATAAATGCAGATTTTAGCAATAATTAGTCTTAAATTATTTTTAATACTGCTGGGGTCATATATGTAAAATATTAAATAATTGTTGATGTAAATGCAATGAATATTTGTAGTACTATTCTACTTTCAGTGATTCAAAAGACTAAATTAAATATAAATAGTATCACCAGATTCTCAAGTACGTTCATTTCTGTTTTTATAGATAGTAGAGGTATCAAACTGATTTCAAATTGTGCAAATCTAGAATGAGGAAAAGTAAATACATTTTGAACATCTTTCCTTTTTCTCTGCCACACACTTGCCTAGATCTTTTTCCTCCTGATCCATGTAGTCTACAGCAAAGTTGCAGGGAATAAACAAATCAAGACTCCAAGAGGTAAAGATGTTTTCTGGACTCAGTAGAAAAGTAACAGCAACAGGATTTGCTCCTGACTAGCTGGCTTCCACTTAGCAAAATAACTCCCATCCTCCAACTCCCAGTCCCTGCATCTCCCTCTCCTTTTCCCTTTGCTTTTCTCTCCCTCCCCCTCCCTCCCCCTCCCCATCTCCCTTCCCCCTCCCCTTCCTCCTTTCCTCTCTCTCTCTCTCTCTCTCCCCTGAAATATTAAGGTGACTGCCCTGAAAATTACAAAACATTCACTCAAATGATCATTTTGAAAGTAATTTAGAAATTGTATCTTTCATTTAACTGACACTATGGATTAAGAAATTAATGAATACCTAGATTTCGTGATAGTTGGATTAAAAATGTATGTGAATGGTTAACTATTATGGGTTTAGTCAGCTTTAATTGATAGCAAATTAGTGACTGGACATATTTGACAAAAACAAGCTGACAAAACCAGAATATGTAAGTTGATTTTATGAAATCAAAGCTCAAACTTAATGTTTGTTTGATGATTTAAAAAAATCTCCCAAATGAATATCATGCTATGCTTTTTGAAAATGAACACCTGTTTCTGAAATAAATATTGTACCCTGTCTTTTTCAATGAACACTGGATGACACTACTCTTGAGTACTGAGATATCTTCCACCAATTACCTGAAATTCTAAGGATACCTCCTAGATCCCTGTGAGGGACTGAATCAACAAACTTGGCATGAGAGGAATTTTAGAGGAATGTTTGCTTTTGGTATATGTTGCAGTATATAATAGTCACATTTGTTTGGTAATTGGTACATGAATACAGATTTTTTTTTTTTTGAGACAGGGTCTCACTTTGTAGTTTAGGCTGGCTCTGAGCTCACTATGTAGCCCAGGCAAGCCTCAAACTCAGCAATCCTCCTGTCTCTGCCTCCCAAGTGCTGGGATTACAGGCATGAGCCACCAACGCCCAGCCAGATATTCTGATCAATGTCTGTCTCTTTACCTTTCCTCTGTGCCCTAACCTCCCCCGCCCCGGTCCTCCCCTCTCCCATTTCCCCTCATGTCTCTGCCTCCCCCTTCTCCTCCACTCCAGGTAATTCTAGCTCTAGTAGAGCACAGTTGCCTTTCTCTGCCAAGACCTTCATAGCAATTGTGATCAATTCACTTTTGTTTTGTGGTTATTCCCATTGATGATGTAATACCAAATTGTCATTTAAGTCATTTGAGTTCTTTAATTTCCTTTTGATCACAGCAATCTTTTATTTCCAACGATGCAATTAAATATTTTTATGTGTTGCATCTACCACACCAGTGCAGTACATACCTGAAGTTATCATTTTATTGTATGACTTCCAATATAATTAGAATTTGTGTCCCACTTTTAGCTTTTAAAATTTTTTGAACTACTTTTAAAGATTTAGTAGTATAATGTTGTAGACAGAGTGAAGTGAGGTGGGGAACTGATTGTTATGCTGAAGAAGAAAATGCATATTAGGTTCTTCATCTTGTGTTAAAGGAATATGGCAGGTGTGTAAATATATTTATTGTATTTTAACTTTGTTCATGTCATCGATTGCTTAGGCCTAACCATCTGCCAGACTTTGGAAACAATCCTCATCATGTGTTTCACTAACAAATTCAGATTAGTCAGTACTTGTAAAGGAAGCTCCATAAAAATGACAGCTACGTCTAGTAAGCATTTATTTTCTGGGCACCAGGCATGGTGATAGGTACAACCTAAGCCATTCAAGTTTATCATAATGAAAATTACACAAGGATAGGCACTTATAAAGACTTACTAGAACAAGGAAACTGGGTATGAATACAAGTTTTAAAGATAAAATGTTTTAATTCACCTCTGAGGTCTAATTGTCCAGCATTTATCATCATGACTCACCAAATAAAATGATGATCACACAGAGAGATTTTTAAATTATGAAACTTTAGTTGTTCTCTGGATTCAGATGAGTTTCCCGAAGGCATTCTGCATCCCCACAAGGACTGTAGCATAATAATCATGAGGCTTGTAAAGAGGCTGAGTGACAAAGAGTTTATGCACTTTTTGCTATAGAAAGTGTATCATGGCTGCTTTCAAATCTTCACCTGGCATTTCTCCATTTCACTCAAGGAATTCATTTTCCCCATAGTGACCCCTTCTTTCCATATTCATAGTGTGGAT
Source organism: Thryonomys swinderianus (assembly GCA_004025085.1). NCBI lineage: Eukaryota > Metazoa > Chordata > Mammalia > Rodentia > Thryonomyidae > Thryonomys > Thryonomys swinderianus. The sequence continues at coordinate 20,647 of PVIC010008688.1, forward strand.
TTCAAATCCTTGAACCTTATGGTGAAAGAACGGGTGGAACATTATTTGAAAAAAATGACATTTTTTCATTAATATCAGGAATATTGTGAATCTATGAGATCAGAAAAAATTGAGCAATCAGAAAGCACAATTTTACCATTTGGGGAACTATATTGTTATTAAGCTCTTTATTCTCTGGATCTGGAATCTATTCTTATATTGAGAAATATTTCTAAACATAAAGTACTTATTAAAGTAAACTCTGTAAGGGTTCTGGAACATCTTTTGATCACATACCCTTGAATGAGCTGGCTACCAAGTGTTAAAAATATAAGCTTAAGTGATTGTTCTTAAATTTAATGATGAAATAAACAACAGATATAATCACCAATTATCTACTCTCAAGGAGCATGACTTTACAAATATGTCTGAATCCTACATTACTTAATGTCTAAAGAGAACTATGAATTTACTTTTAAATGTTAATAAAATTAATTAAATGATTTACACATAAAATCTTCCTGGGAAATGGGAAAAATGAAATTGAATATTGTATTTAATCTCTTTAATCATAGTAAAATACTCTAATAATCTAGGGACCATTACATTGTTGGTAAACTTTTGTTACTTATTAAACCAAATAATAATATTCATATACAATTTTATTTCTATGGTTTGATAATTCCTATTTGGGAATTACTTTATTTGGTGTAATTTATTTTATAAAAATCCATCTAGAGGGCCAGAGGGTTAGCTCAATGGTTCTGGCACCTGCCTCGCAAGCACAAGGTCCTGAGTTCGATCCCCGGTAACCGCATACAATGCTGGGCATGGTGGCTCACACCCACCAGCAATCAGTACCACATACCACAGTGCCGGGCGTGGTGGCTCACGCCTGTAATCCCAGCACTCGGGAGGCAGAGACAGGAGGATTGCTGAGTTCTAGGCTTACCTGGGCTACATAGTGAGCTCAGGGCCAGCCTGAACTACAAAGCGAGACCCTGTCTCAAAAAAAAAAAATCCATCTAGAAAGTTAAAGAATAGTGTAAAGGTATGTTTTTGAAGGAACATGGAACTTAATGAAGTTTAACATGATATATCAGGTTCTATACGTGCATATTAAATTGATAGTAACAGTATTTAATTTCTATACTTCACATTAGACTTCATAGTTATAAGAACATTGCTATAAATTTAGAAATTAGAGCACTAATGTAATTATGGAGCAAATATTTGAATTATGAAAATGTACTTGTGCTATAGAAATTTCTTTTAAATTGTTAATACCAAGAATATCAATAATATTGCATAGTGCATTAACAGCCTTAAATTTGGTTCATCACAATTTTAATAACAATTCTATAAATATTAGCAATCAAATATAATACTTCTATTTTTTAATATTTCTCCAAATTCTTGTTACCAATAGTGAAACTGCAGTGTGAATAGATCAGGATTAGTATACCTAACTTCCCATCTGCTTATCATTTCTTTTTTTTTTTTTTTTGAGACAAGGTCTTGCTTTGTAGTTCAGGCTGGCCCTGAACTCACTATATAGCCCAGGCAAGCCTCAGTCTCACAGCAATCCTCCTGCCTCTGCCTCCCCAGTGCTGGGATTACAGGCATGAGCCACCGCACCCGACATTGTGATGTGTGGTACTGATTGCCAATGGGTGTGAGTCACCATACCCAGCCCTGTGGTATGTGGTACCAGGATCAAATATGGGATCTTGTGCTTGCAAGGGAGACACCGGAACCACTGAGCTAAATTCTAGGCCCTTCTTATAATTCCTGTTCTGCTATTTATTTCTTAATATCCAATTTCCATGAAATTGGGGCTTCTCATGTCAATTTTGTGATATAAAGATGTGCTCAATAATCATTTTAATGTCTATGATCAGATTGTGAATTATTTAGTAGCATTATAAGCAGTGCTGTTAGCTTTTTCATATACAAATGGAATTTCCCAGTGTTAATGGGTTCCTTAATAGTACTGTCAAGTTCTGGTCATAAAACTAGGTGTATTTTAATCAGAAAACCTAATTCAATATATGCTGAAGGTATTTTTTTTAAGTTAACATTATAACTGCAATTAAACTGTTAGGTGAAAATTACATAAATTAATAAATAGCCTATGTAGCTTTGAAATTCATGTTATGAATTTGCCTTTTATATTTTCTTATATGGTTTATTTACAAAACAATTCATGAATGTAACAAATATTTTAAATACTTTATTTGATAGAAATCTTTTTCCTATGTATATAGTGTTTTAGGATTATATGATATTTGTTATATGAAAATTGGTGTTCAGGTGTCATATATAGCTACTTATCATAAAATTCCATTTTGGAATTTAACCACAAGCTCTTCTTTGAAGCCACCAGAGTCAGTGCTCTGAAATAATTGCTCACTAAACTACTGTTTACTCAATTATTTATTTATTTAAATTATGGGAAAAAAACACAACATACCATTTACAATAATAGCCGTTTTTAAGTGTACGGCTAACTATGATCACATCATTGTATCTCCAGAACCTTTTAATATGGCAATAAATGAAACTCTGTTCCTATTGAACAATTAATTTCTATCTTCAAAATCATATAGTCTCCTTAGGTTTTAGCAAAAAATTCTCCATTTCCTTTTTTTGTATAAAAGATAACTTTCATTTACTTACATACAACATACATACATACATACATATAACAAACATAAACACTCATTTCCACAGATCTGTATTGAGGCTATTTTAATAATGAGCACAGTTTGAGTCATTCAACTGTTTTCAGACACACATTGTTGTTCTTCCCTGCCTTCCTTTTCACTTATGAGGCTGTAACTGGATTGCCACTGGGGACATGCATACAGGACATTCAAAATGGTTTCTCCTTTTCAAAGTACTTTAGACAAGAAAGTGGATATTGTTATTTAAAAAAATGAGTCTGTTATTAAACTTGATGAAATCAGGCGCATAAACTAGGAAACACAAACTTTAACTGTTACTATGACAGTTAAGGCAGTTTAGAATCCTCACTGATTAAAATAACAACAGCAAAATAGGATGTGCTGCCATACTGGATCCTCCATGATCTTAGATAAGCATTGTGTTTCATATGTTTGTTTCCTTGAACAAACATGAGAAAGCAGAAATACACAAATCAGTTTGTCTTTCTAAAGTCCCATGACCACCGAGTAGGACTACGTTCGTTCAGGTCCTGTCCCGCATGCTTCAGTGCCTTTTCACCTCTCCCTACTGGAAGGGTGCTCTGGCTGGAGAACCAATGCATGGTTCCCAAAGCAGCACAAAATTTTCTTGAGGATACCAACTGTTTCTCCTTCCATTCCTATGAACTCTGTGGAAAGAAGTTTAAGGCCAATGTTTGTATTCATTGTGTTTTTAGACATACGGTCTAGAGAATGCAAACTCTTGGAGGGCAGAACCCATGTCCTATTGATCATCGTCTACCTCCAAAGTTTTCGTAGTCTGCTCTATGATTGATGGATTAGCAAGATTGGAAAATGAATGTATAATCAGCTTTTAGGTAAAGCATGATCATTTCTCTTATAATGACAAGAGCTCATTCTCTTATTTAAAATGCACATATTGGAATGGAAAGCAAGCTAGAAGTCTTATGGAAATATGGTTTCCTTCTGTAAGTACTCTGAGAACGCATACAATTTGCCTACACGAGCTGTTTTTATAATGACTTCCAGACACTACTGAGAATTTGACCAGTTGTGCCAGAAAAAGACATCTGATACCATAATGCAAGTCAGTCATCATCAAAAATGTATAATAGGGCCGGAGGGTTAGCTCAGTGGTTCCGGCGCCTGCCTCGAAAGCGCAAGGTCCTGAGTTCGATCCCCGGTAACCACGTATAATCCTGGGCGTGGAGACACGCCCACCAACAATCAACACCACATACCACAATGCCGGACGTGGTGGCTCACGCCTGTCATCCCAGCACTCGAGAGGCAGAGACAGGAGGATTGCTGAGTTCGCGGCGGCTTGCCTGGGCACCATAGTGAGCTCAGGGCCAGCCTGAACTACAACACGAGACCCTGTCTCCAAAAAGCAAAAAAAAAAAAAAAAAAAAAAAAAAAAAAAAAAAAAAAAAAAAAAAAAAAAAAAAATGTATAATAGAGACCTAGAATTTATATAACCTCTACCTACATTTATTTTATATCAAAGTAGAGTACATTCAACAGCATATACATAATTAAATGTAAATGTATGCTGAAAATCCCACAATCATAAAAAATACATATTCTGATGGACTACTTTTATTTGGCAACTTGTCCTTCCAGCATCTCTTTTAATATTCAAGAGTAGATTAAAAATTGTATCTACGGTCTCAACACTTTCTATGAAAAATGTGTATGAATAGGAACAGATAATTTACTTTTCTTCAGCTGTACACACAGATGAATAATTATATGTTTCTGAAAACTTGAAGTTGATAGATTTCTTCTAACCTTAGCATCACCTTTTAGGTTTTCATATTGTTAGGTTATGTCTCATTATACACTATTGCTCCAAGGTGCTCATCGCATTTGTGAAACCTTTTCATGTTGTTGCAACATTTACACATATTATCAGTATATAATCATCATTATAAGTATAGTTGTACTTAGTATATACTTGTGGTATGACTTTGTTGTTTGAATTAACATTTTTAGTGCCTACATTTTCAAAAGGAGTTTTTATTCCTATTTAAATAGGTATACATTGCTGAGACATTGCTCCTAATCTGTTGCAATTTATTATTAATCTAAAACTGCTAAAATAATCAAAATAGTATGCAAATAAAATGAGAAAATCTTAAAAGTGTTGACTAAACTAAAAAAAGAGAATATTTTTGTAACTTTGCATACTAACTACCATCCATCTTTCTGTGAGCATGGAACGAGGAAAGAGGCAAAAAATACCATAAAAGTATTGTTTACCCTACATCTTTTACTAATACACTTACAGAATATACTATATTGTCATTAGCGGCTTGAGATGAGGAGGGAGAAAGGAAGGGAAAAGATGGAGGTGTGGGTGAAAGGGGCGTGAGTCAGTAGGGGGAGAGGTGAGTAGGAGAACAGTAGGAAGTTAAAGCTTGGACAGCACTTCAGATTCTGTTGGAGGTCTTGTATTTGGAGCGAGGGGGGTCAGGGTGGAGGGCACTAAGCAGGCGTTTGTGAGGCAGGGCTCGCAGGAGGACAGGCGTGTAATTTGTGATTGAGCAGAGCTTCAAGGGTGTCAGAATCTGTTGACAGATTTGTGCATCTGTAAAATAGAGAAGAGGCAAGGGAAGATAAGGAAAAGCCAAAAAATAGAGGACAGACTGTTAAGAAGAGATGAGGTGAATGACAGACAGAATGAGTTACAGGGGGGAAACTCGAAAAGATGAATTTAAAAAATGGGAGAAACAGGTTAAAAAAAATAACACAATAGTATTGCTACAAATGCTAGCATAGAAGAAAACAAATAGCAAGAAGGGAGATAGAAATAAATAACGATTTTTTTTAACCCCCAATCTGGTGGTGACCCAAATCAAACACTCCACCGAGAACATGACCCCTAAACAGCCCAGATATTCACGTTTCCTTTCTTGGTTTAGTCACAGTTTGACTTGGAGGCAGTGACCTCCATTTCCCCTTGTCTCACTCCCCTCCCCCCAAGTCAGCCTGCAGGCAAGATTTTGACCAGGTTCCTGGGCGTGGTTTATAGCCATTTCCAAGAGGCGTGGCCAGCAGGGGGCGCCAAGCAGGGACTCAGTGGAACTTTGTGTACTTTCACTTGTGCAGTGCAAAATATAAATAGTGAGCAAAATAAAAGACTACCAAAAAAGATAAAAGACTAAAGACAGGGAGATACATCTTTTGCAAATGAGAAGAGGCCAAGGAAAAGAGAGGAGGTTAAGACATGTCACTTATGTGTGCCAAATTGCCAGAATCAACATAATATTATATGTTGTAAACATGAACTGAAAATAATAATAGTACAATAATAATTAAAATGGGCATAGGTGATCTAAAGGCAAAGGGAGGAAGGTAAGTGAGGAAGTGAAGGAGGATAAAATAGAAAAAGGACATGTTATGTACATGTACTATTCCCTAAGATGAATGAAAACCATTTACTCCAAACTTGTATTAATAAAATTTAAAAATAAACTGCACTATACTTGGACTATGTCTACTAATAAGTTCAGATATTTAAGGTCATATTAAGATGTTTAAAAATCATTCTGGTGGTCAGAGATGATTAATATTGTTGAAATGGATTCATATGTGGAACTTCTGAAATCATATTTTAGAGACTTTGAGGAAGATATATGCAATCAGCTGGTATAGTTTAAGAAAGGTGATAAATTAATAGATACCAAAGAAACTGATCCAACCTCCTGTGACTATAACCTTGTATTTCCCGAAGTGGTTTGCTCAGGCAGTTAGAAAATGAGGACTCTATGACATCAAGTCATAGGTCTGATTGTTATTTCAGCCTCTTAGACCCCTTCCTTCTGAGGTCAGGGACTCTACTCCAGGCCTTAGCCAATTAGCTGTAACTCGTATGTTCACAAGGTGAGCTGTTCCAGTAATAGGCAGCTCATCATCCCAAATGTCTGGAAATGTGGCTGAATTCTCAATGGCCAAGGAAGACATATAAATTACAGTTTTTGCATCTCAAATGTCTAAGAACACTTAAATCAACCCATGAATTTCCAATTTAGCTGTTTCAAGAAAAGACAGGAAACTTCAAAGCTGTTTTCTTTTCACGTTCATAATTCCTGACCAGTAAGAAACCTTTGAATTCTAATCATGAATCTACCAAAATGTTTTCCTTAAAATATAAACAATCAAGAAAGAAATTATCTTCCTTTATTTCTGAATAGCAAGACTTAATTACTAGGTATAAGATAAAAATATAGCACATAAACAAATTCATATTATAAATAAGAAAATAAATCACCACCAAGTGAAATCCATATTTCCTGAACTCACCATAATTTAAATACATAGATCTCCTAAATTAAAAATACATACAGAATATGTAATGACTTCTGTCAGCACATATATCATGTCTTCTAATCAGAGTCTAAATGTGATCTATTAGCCATCATTTAGGGACATGCAGCCTTACATTGACTGTTTTATCCTGTTGAGAAAATAAAAAGTTCTCAAGAATGTCTTGCTGATTAGTGAAACTGAATTTGCTTAAGCTCAGGACTTGGAAAAAATCAATAATTGGAGAGAGAAATGTTTGGGATCATAATGAAAAACATGTTAAAAAATCCTCTGTAAGAGCTTGAGGCATCACCCAAATTTATAGAAGTGATAACTGAGTGTTGAAAGTCTGAAGACAGAGGAAAGAGCTTAGATATCCAATTCCAAGTCTTCAAATATTTGTCTCTTTATAGTGATAAATGAGTTTTAATCAGTCTCATTATAGAAAAGAGAACCAAAAAGAGCATCATTCTAAGTACTGTCAATAACCAAGGAAGAAAATCCTGGTATTAAGTGATTACTATCTTTTCAGAAGCCCTCTGAGACCTGAAGATTTGAACAAAACAGTTGATTATAATATACAAGTATGCCCATATTTATTTACAAGATATTCTCAAATCATAGTAGTTTTCTTTAGATAAACTAGATTCCCAATAGTAAGCATTTATAAAAATGAATCTACAGTACCTGGTCTACTAATCTATGTTAAAGTGAATCAGTAATTCACCTCCTATATTGATGAGTAGTCCAATAAAATATCCTTTTATGATATCTTCTACTTATAGACAATCACATGATTATAGAAAATGGTAGATGATTATTTTGAGTTCATACATTATATGTTTCAAATGTCTAGTTTGTGCATTCATACATATCATTTCTTGTTTAGGACTTTATGTTTATACTGTACTTAAATAGTAATAATTACCTTTAAGAGTTCACCATCTACTATGCCAACCTTGAACACATGAGGGCTGGAATTCAGTCCCTGGTATTGCAAAATAAATAAATAAAGAGTTCACCACCTTATTCATCAATGTAAATAGGCAAATAATTTCCTAAGTTAAATGAAATGATTTTTAAATGGTGTCTTACAAAACATCAAACAAGGTGAAGTTTTTTTTGTTTTGTTTTTGTTTGTCAACACCGGAAGTACCACAGATTGCTAATGGGAAATAGGGCTCTTCCCTGAGCCCTTCTCAGTAGGTTTTCTTGTTGGGATTTATTATCTTTTGGGGGGAGGGGATAGATTCCAGAATATTGACTTCTCTAAGCAGGCAGTGAATGGAAATGAGTTTCTCATATCCTAACAAGTTACCATAGGACTTGGGTCAAGTTTTGCCCCCAAGGCTCATAGCTGACAGGAAGACAAGAAATTTTAATGTAAAAATCAGTAATGTTTCTGAACTTGTAATTTAGATCTTTTATAACCATTTATAAATACTTCTATAATTTTAATCATAATGTACTCTGCATCACACAAACTCCTGTTATGATAACTTACTTGGGACTATATCCAGCCGTGCGTGTGTGTGTGTGTGTGTGTGTGTGTGTGTGAAATAAAAGAATAGCTTCAGACTATAAAAAATTGAAATTAGATGTATTTAAAATAATTAGTTTTTTACATATAACACTGTGGATCAGAATCCATATGAAAATTGAAGACATGACCTGTTATTTATCAGCTCCCAATGCAATTATAAATAGATTTAATTGGCACTGGGATTAAAGGCTTACTTACTAGTGTGTAACTAATTAATAGAATTTTCAGCTCACTCAGCATGTGACTTCTTTAACGATAAGCTTAATTGTGAAAAAAATAAAGACAAAATGACTATGCATATGATTTTTAAATTACTTTCCATGTTTATGCAAAAATTAAGCTTAGTAGTTTGTGAAGTTCTATTCTGATATAAGAAAGATAAGATATAATTATTTAAAGTAGTGATCATAGATTAAAGTACTATATATATATGTAAACTTTCATATTATTAAAACTTTTTGGAATATAATTAAAATTAACTTTTATAACTTTTTAGATTATTATGTAAAAATCTAATGCCATTTTGGAAAATGTTGTAACTAGTAATTCCATTAGTCATTTCAAATCAAAATGTTATTCTTTATTAAAATACTCCTTCCTATTGACTAACACAGCTGATTGTTCTCATGCCTTCAACAATTTCTCTTCTCCAATGTATATTTCTATTTTTTATTTGGGTTGTTATTGAAGACTATGGTTACTGTTGAAATTGAAGATTTTACATCGATAAAATATACAGTTTTACTTTTCTCATTGCTGAGACAAAATACCCAACACCCAAAGTTAAAAGATGAAAGGTCAATTGTAGCTCAGTTTGCAGAGGTTTGGTCCACAGTTGACTGGCTCCAAGGGAGGACAGCGTGGCAGAAGAGCATCACACATTAGAAACAATCCATGGCTTTGCAGAGAAGGCAGAAGGCAACAAGCAGCAGCAGCAGGAACAGTAGTTCCTTCTTTTTGTCCCTTTATATTCCATGCAGGCCACCTGCCTTTTGGTTGGTGCCACTTAGAACTATGCTAATTCTAATCAGTGGGTTAATCCGCACATCCTTAACCCCAGCATCACACCTTTTATCTACACTCTAGAACCAGTTACCTCCAAAAGGCCCAACCTATGCATGCATGAGGCTTTGGGGTATACAAGCCGTAATAGACACACTGTTACTGATTTCCCTCAAAATACTCCTTCTTGCAATGAACACACTTATCCCTTCATTATTATCAGTCTCTGAAGCAATTTTTGAAGTCCTTTTGGGAGTGTCTTATGAGGTGTGATAAAAAAATAGAGTAAATGTTTCTGGTGAATGCTGTCCAAGAGAAAGGCAGGCTCCTAAAGACCTTACTGTGTGCCCTGATCCGTCTTACTCATCAGATCTCACTTACTACAGAATGTGGGGCTCCTCTTCGAGGCCAGAATGATCATATAAAAAATGTTTTACATCACTCTAAGACACAAAGGCTGTTTGGACAGTGTAATTAAAGACATTCACAAAAGAGAACTTCCAGAACTGCTTCAGAGAGTGACAAGAAAAATGAAAGTATTTTGGATTTAAGAAGAATCTTCATATGAGAACCTAGCCCCTCATATAAAAACAATATCATTTAATTTTATAGTTTGTACTGAACAGAAATATAAATAAGTTTTAGTGTATACATAAGACAATGTCTAATAATATACTAGTAAAATATAAAGGCATTTTAGGTCAACTCATAGAATTTTAAGTTCTTCAAATTACATATGTATGTTAATATTATTATTAGTTTTTCTTTATTGGTACATTTTATTTACAGCTCACACTCACACTCAACATTGGAGAATTTGTACCAGTATATGACATGAGATAATTCTCATTTTTACGCATATCCCTACCCACCCCACAACACCCCATCCCCTATATACATGTTATTTTTCTTGCCAAATCATATTTATTCTTTCCCCTCATTACTTTCTCCTACCACATTCCCTTTGAATATTTCTTATTTCACAAAATCTATCATACATTCTATAACTCATTTACATCTACAGGTTCTCATACTAGAGAAAAAATATGGTATTTACATATCTGTGATCTATTTATTTCACTTATTGGTGTCAATATTATTTTTTGGCATTTATAATTTTTAAGCCTTGAGCAGAGAAAATTTCTTTATCTGATAAGTGTTTAAATATCCCACAACACATTTTCAAAGGCCTAAAACATAAGTTTTGAATAAATAAATTCTCAAATTATAAATTTGCATTATAGAATATATTACAACAAGTATGACATTGTGCATTCAGATAAATTACTAGTATTTCCCTATTATAAGTTCATTTTACCTTTTCCTAACAGTCATTATTTACATTTTGTACATTCCCAAAGATAAAATTTATATCACTTATATAATTTTATTGTTATTTATTTATTTATTGTGGTGTTGGGGATCAAACTTGGGCCCTTGTGCTTCCAAGGTAGGCTTGGTACCACTTGAGCTAAATCCCCAGCCCAAGCATATGGTTTTAGATTCTGAATTTTCTTTTAGCATGCTCTAAGAGGCTTTCTATTAACAAAGTAAAAAAAAATGAGTGGAGATCAAGCAATATATGTCTACTACAGAGGAACTTTATGGACAAATCCCTGTATCCCATGATCTATGAACTCATAATCTAAGAAAGCACCACATTCCTTATTTACTATGGCAGAATGTATTTTCCAAAGATGATACCAATAATAATTTCACCCACCCTGGTCTTCTACAATATAATTGTGAAACTTCTTCCATCAAGAAGTGAGTTCTACAACACTCTTCCTTGAATCTAGTGGGTTTAAGACACCCTTGTAGTTAACAGAAGTGGCAGAAGTAACATTAGATGGGTCTTGAGACTTGGTGCAAAAGGCAATGTAAGTCAGTCTTTATTTACCAAAACCTGAACTGACCTATAATTCTTCGACTTCCCTAAGTCTCCTACTCTTTGATGAAGCCTAACTGGGGAGGACCACAACCTAACCAAAGAAAAACCATCTAAGGAAGCCCAGCTTTCCACAGTTTTAGCTCTAACTGCAGCCAGATGAAAGACTAATTTAAAACCACCAGTCTATGGCCTTCTTAAATTTTAGAGCCACAGAAAATGTCAAATACAATAGAACATTTCTTAAGTGGCTGTATTTGTAAATAATTACCTATGAAGTACATACTAACATTTATGAGGTAAAGGAAAATGATTTCATGCCACAAATTTTATCTGTATTTTCTGGGAAAACAAAACAACAAAACAAGACCCTGTCTTCTCAGTTGACTAATGAACAGTTTTTACATGGATAATGTTCGGTAAATATCCTGAGTTGTTTTAGGAAACCATGAGGTAACAATAATCTTGCTTATTACATCATAGGCTCCTTAAAATTAGAGTATCTCTTTTATTTAGGTACAAGGCCCAATGCAATATCATGAAGTTTACTACAAGGTTTAGATAATCATGCCCTGAAGGGTATTACACTTTTTGTTGCCAAGCTGCAGTCCTATTGGAGGACAGGGAATGTTTAAGAAGCGGGGCCTAATGGTAGTGCATTACATCGGGGGAACTTGCCCTGAAAGCTGATATTCAAAGCACAGGCTTTTCCTTGCTTTGCTTTCTGGGTGCCACAAAATGAACCTCTTGCTCTGCTGTGTTCTCCCATCTATGATATTCTGCCTAGACTCAGACCCATGGACCATGAGCTAAATGATCAGCATTTGAAACTGTGAGTCAAACTCAACTTTTTCTCCTTAAAAGTCAATTTATCTCAAGTATTTTGTTTCAGGATTGCAAGGCTGCCTAATACAACTTTGCAGCACTGCAAATTGTAATTTACCATGTGATGTTTGGGCTATACAGTCTACTACCCCCTCCTTTGTTTCCTCAGTCCCAGCCTCCTTAATCCTCATGAATGAAATCTCTTAAAACATTCTTCATCTGTCTGAGGAAAATCATGTGTTATGACAGAGATGACAGTCCATATAGCCCCTCACAAAAAAGGAATCTTCAGTGATTTATCTAATGCTCACTGGCTTTTGTCTTGTTTTCTATACTTTAATGTACATTTCTAGTACATTAAGAGCCTCTGTACATTAAAACCTCTAGTACATTAAGAATATGATAACTGTATCATATTCACAAATGGATTTTCATCTTCCCAAATACCTCTTTAAAAAAGATGAATTGCCGTTTTACTTTAAAAACTAATCAAGTAGAAAACGTGCACACACATATGCATATGTGTGTGTGTGTGCAAAATGTTGGTTAACATTTATTGTTTGAGATACTCCTTTTGTTCCAACTAATGTCTACCCACTCCCTGCAACTACAGATTTGTAGTAAACCTTGGTCTAGGGATGCAGGAGGATGGGTGCATTTTCATTTCTTATAATTAAACACAGAGATTTTATGCAGCAATCTCAGCCTCTTTTCCTGCTTTTCACTCAGGGTTTCACAAAGTTGTCCTAGGCTGGCCCAGGTAGCTTGTTTCCTGTGCATGAACAAGGAAAGTTACTTCCTTAACAGTTGGGAGTCAACCTGTTACACAGATTTCAGATTTGCTACCACAGGTCTGATCTCAAGATCAGAGCTACTGATTCTTCAAGATCTTAAAGCATGTTAGACATGTTTGTTTGTTTGTTTTGTTTTTCTTTTTACTTTCTGTGCCCAATACAGCTAAATTTTTCATTACAGTTTATATACAAAAGGTTATTTGTTTCATGTCTCATTTATTGAGAGTCAAAGGAGTGGAAACAAGGCAGCCTCTGGGATAGACTCAATATTACGTTACAGTAATAGCTTTGAAGGGTCACTTAAGACCCACTTCCAGGTACAGACCTCAGAAGACCAAGTGACTGCAGAACAGCTAAAAGGAAAAGGGGTGTACCGTAGAGAAAGAGAAGGAATAGGGGAGGACAAGGGAATCACATTAAATTTCAGAATACTTGAGGAAAGCTAATACTAAGGAAGAAAACCAACAAAAACATGGACATATTAAGAACCAGCTGTTTTACAAAAGATTAATAAAAGGATGCATAGGCCTAGTTTCAATCCAAGCATCAAAAAAAAAAAGTTAAAAAATGAAGAATAAAAATTTAGCCCATTTATTTAACTACATTTGTGTCCATTAAAAATTCAGCTGTTTCATTAGGTATTTGTCATGGATTTCTACTGTTATTCAGTACCCTTTGGCTCTGTCTCAGCTGAACTCCCAGGACCCACTCTAGACCTTGGGTCCATGGGCTGGGAATTTAGCTCAGCTGTTCTGGTGCCTGCCTTGCAAGCATAGGGTCATGAGTTCAACCCCTGGTACCCCCCTCCAATAATAATAATAATAATAATAATAGTAATAATAATTCAGTAGACCTTGAGTCCTTGATCCTGAGTTCAAAGATCTCTTGGAATGTTTCCCATTTTCGATGCTTCTTTCAGGCATAGAGCCTCTGAAGTCCTCCCCACCCTCTCTCCCTTTCTCCATCCAGACATACACATAGAGTTTAGCTCCTCCTCTTTTGATTCTCTGGTGGCACCACAGAGTTTGGAAAAGTGGGGTCTCATTTCCTTCTTACTGGAATTTCCCAGACCACAATCAGATTTTGCAAAACTACCTACAACCTCCCTCCCTCTCTCTTTCTAATCCAAGACATACACTGAATTATGAGACAGGCCTCCATCTCTGTAACAAAGATTCTTTTTATTTTTGTCATAAATGAAAAAATTTTATTTTATTCTCCTGTTGACAATAACGTGTCTATTAGAAACATTAGATATATAATTAAGTAATGGATATAATGTTCATTAGATACCCTACAGTATTCCTTATTTTTAACCAGTTTCTGTTTTTAAAATTTTCTGGTTTCTGCACCTTGTCTTTATCATATAAGAAAGACTCTTTTCAAGCTATCTTTAAAATGAGGAAATATAATGTTCAAGAAAACAAGAAATAGGGACAGATGAAACATTTGAAATCATTTTCTTGAATGAATTTTCATTTTAAAGAAGTACCATTTTGGAAAGTCTTTTGAATTATCTGTCATATACAATAATCAATTTAAACTAGATAGGTACTTTTTAGTGTTTCATTAGTACATGTTTGCAATATGTAATGATTATAGTCATTGATACATTACATAACACATTTAAAAAAGTGTCAAATACTTTAGTCTTTTTATCATTGTCTTGATAAAGTGGCATTTCTATTTCAGTTACTCAGAAATAGTAGCCATAACAAACCTGATATAATTCAACTAATCATGATTCTTATTCTATAGCAAAACTGGTCACTAAATAAATATTTTCTTAGGACAATAATATTTTAAGTTTATTATGTTAAATTAATTAAAATTTAAGTAATTCAACAATATTTTTACTTCATTGTGCTTTTATCTATGAAATGGGAACAAACTTGACTATATGATCTCAAGCTTTTATCTGGGCACAAAACTATTTGATTCTAATAAGCAAATGATAACAAATATAATTACAATAAAGTAATGTCAAATAAAATAAAGTAATAGTCTGCTATGTCAATAATCTTTCTTTACTATAATCATTCCTGATCTGCTACTGTAAATCATGTTTTTTTGGGGGTTTTTTTGCTTTTTGAGACAGGGTCTCACTTTGTAGTTCAGGCTGGCCCTGAGCTCACTATGGTGCCCAGGCAAGCCGCCGTGAACTCAGCAATCCTCCTGTCTCTGCCTCCCAAGTGCTGGGATTACAGGCGTGAGCCACCACATCCGGCATTGTGGTATGCGTGTTGATTGTTGGTTGGTGTGTCTCCACGCCCAGCATTATATGTGGTTACCGGGGATCGAACTCAGGTCCTTGCGCTTGCAAGGCAGGTGCTGGAACCACTGAGCTAACCGTCCGGCCCTGTAAATCATGTTTTTGATTTGCAACTTTTTTAAAAAGACAAATGTTTTAAAATTTTATTTAAATTTCATATTAGTTTATCACATGTATTGTTGCTTTCCTCAGATTTATTAAGTAATAACTGACAAAAACTGTGTATGCTTTTATAATACTGTGTTTTGATTAAATGCATCCATTGTGAAATCATTACCATGATCAAGCTAATTAACATTTCTTCACATAATTAGCATTTTTCCTTTTTATAACAGTAAAGTTCTAATCTTTTAGAAAATTGATGTGTCCATCATTGACAGTGGTCATCACAATGTGCACTGGGCCTGTAGAACTTCTTCAGCTCTCTCTAAAGTTGGATCCTGATTGAACGGTTCCTGGAGGGCCGTGGGTGGTGCCCCACACGTGCATAAATTTCACATTTGCAGCGCAGCTTCATGACTCAGCAGAATCCCACATCTATCCTCTTCAGTGAATTCTTAATTACTACTTGTTTATGTCTTTACTTGCTTGTATTGTTTGCAACTTTTTCGATAAATATAGTGATGTGCGTGCGTGTGGTTGTGCGAATATGTGGGCCTGTAGCAACGGGCTCAATTTATGTTCTGAGTACTTGCTAGAAGCATATGTTTTTGTATCCATTCTGCAATTGTAGAGCACTTTTGCATCCTTGGGAGATCTTCCTGAATTTTATTGCATCCCATTGCAAAATAACCTTGGCTGCTCTACCTCAAGGTCCCAGGTGTTGAGTCATTAGTGGCTATGGGATAGATCAGAGCTGCATTACAGCTGCACAACTACAAACAAAGGATAATCCGGGTTCTTTCAGGCTTAACATCAGCATATGGACACTTCCTCAGCACTTGCCTGCAGAGTGTTAATTTGGGAGTTCTGAGCTGAATTCCCTCAGGTTGACTCTCCTGAAGATTTTTAACATGTGAAAATAGTAGTAATAACTAAATGCAAGAACAATAACATAGATGCTTCTGCCTATATATTTCAAAATTGATAATCTTGTAATGATTTATATTTTAATGCATTTGACTTATACTGTATGCCCTTGGGAATATTTAGTTCACTGATATCCTAAATATAATTACACTAATAATAGAAACAGATCTGTACGCAATTTATCAGAATTACTGACTTTGTATTTTAAAAGCAGGGAAAGTGGCATCTATCAGAATTATGAGCAAAAAATTGAGTTGGAAAACATTTGTGCTACAGAAATGTTCATGACCATGTGGACTCTCGAAACTACCTCCTGTTCCTGCGTAACCCCTCTGCCTGCCTGTACTCTACCTCATATCACCTATACTGATGCCTTCCAGTAGCTGCGGTGGTTCTTGAAAAAGTCAAATCAGATCTCTAACACTGAATCTCAAAATACTATTTCTTTGCAACTCGAGTAGGTTTTAAAAATTCTATGTCCTTCAAGGGCCATCACGACCTATGTCTCCTTCAGACCTCGTCTCCTTCCACCCTTGTCTTTTCTGTGTGTCAGCAAGTGCCTTTCTGCTATTTCTGAATATTTTCACCTCGAATGCCCTTCTCTTACCCATAGATCTCCTAATGGCTTTATAAAACCCAGATTTTAGTTTTTTATTCTTTTAAAAATCTTTATTGGTATACCATATATGTATATGATCATCATGATCACACTCAATATTGGGAATGAGTATCAGTATAGGACACAATTTAGTTCTCATTTTTTCCCATTCCTCTACCCACCCCCTAAATAAATACACTTTGTTTCCCTTTTTAAATTACCATCACATTTTTTCTTTACTCTCATTACTCACCCCTCCACCACATTTCCCTTTGAATATTTTCTGTTTCACAAAATCCATCATACATTCTAGAACCCATTAACATCTTCAGTTTCTCATACCAGAGAACAGATACATTATTTACACATCAGGGCAGCAATTATGCAGTTCCTATATTACCCTCTCCCTCAACACTCCATCCCTGCTATGTAATGCCCACAATTACTAACATCTTGCATTTGCATAATACATTTATTATAACTGATGAGTAGATGTGTAAATGCTTCATCTTTTCTCTGGTATGAGAAACTGAAAATGTAAATGAGTTCTAGAATGTAATGTAAATGAGTTCTAGAATGTATGGTAGACACTGTAAAATAGAAAATATTCTAAGGGAAATGGGGATAAAGGTAAGTAGCAAGGGGAAAGAAAAAAATTGTGATGGGAAAAACACAGGAAAACAAAGCTTATGTATATAGGGGGTGGAGGTTGTAAGGTGGGCAAGGGAATGGGAAAAAATGAGAATTAAGTTGTGTCATATACTGGTACAAATTCTCAATGTGGAATGTGATCGTGATGTGTATATAAAATGTACCTAATCTGCAATAGAAAAATAAATAACTGAGGAGGGAATATTGATAAATTATTAGCTGAAATTATTTGCATTGATTGACTCTTTGTGTTATTTAGTTTAATTCAGTTTGTCAAATACACGACATCATGTGTTTATCCACTTTTACAATACCTTACAGTATAGTTTCACTGTTTTCCCATCCTCTACCTATGTTACACTTCGCTCTCCTCTTCCTGAGCCATTGACAGTTACTGTCTACCTACTGTATTTTTGCTTTTTGCAGTTTTACATTGTTGGAATAAAACAGCTTTTCCAGACTGTCCTGTTTCACTAGGCAATATTCACTTAGGATTTTCTCTCATCTTTTCACAGTGTAGTACTTCATTTGTTGTAGTTGAATAATATTTCACTGTATGAATATACCACAGTATGTTCATCTGTTTACCTATTGAAATGCATCTTGGTTGCTTCCATGTTTTGACATTTATTTAAAAAAACAAGGCGCTATTAATACCCATGTACAAGTTTTTTTTTGGGGGGAGAGGGAAATTCGTACCAGTATATGACACAGTTTAATTCTCATTTTTCCCATTCCCCTACTCACCCCACAACCCCTTACCCCTAAATACATAAGCTTTGTTTCCCTTTATTTATTACCATAACATTTTTTCTTTACCCCTCATTACTCACCCCTTCACCACATTTCCCTTTGAATATTTTCTATTTCACAATATCCATCATACATTCTCATGAACATCTTCACCAAGTTTTTATGTGGACATAAGCTTTCAGTTCCTTTCTGCAGATACTGAGCAACAATATGGAAGAATATTCAAATAAGAGTATGTTTAACTTTGTAAGAAACTGTCTTTTAAACTGGCCATACCATTTTGCCTTATTCCTGATGATAAGTGAGGGCTCCTGTTGGTGCCAGAGTCTTACCACCATTTTCTATTCTCCTTTATGAGTTCTGGGCCTTCTTACAGGTATATAGTATTACATTGTTGTTGTTTTAATTTGTAGTTTTTAATGGCATATGATATTAAGATTTATTCTCATATGCTTATTTTCCATCTTCTTGTCTCCTTTGATGCTATATATGTGTTCACCCTTTACCAATTTCATTGTATTTTTTTGTTTTCTTATTACATTTTCAAGTTTCTTTGTATGTTTTTAGATATACCTCTTATATTCAGTACATTTTTATAACTATTTTTCCCCAGGCTGTGCTTCTTAGTTTCTTCACATGCCACTGGCTGAGCAGAAATTTCTCCTTTGAATAATGTTCAATCTATCAATTTTTTCTTCCACAGAACATTCTTTTTGTGTCATATGTGTAAAAATCATCACCAAACCTAAATTCCCCTATATTATGTTCTCTCCTATGTTATGTTTTAGAAGTTTTATAGTTTTGGATTTTCAATGTAGATCGTACTCTATTTTGACTTATTTTTATGAGTTCAAATCCTTTTTATTACTTTTCTTCATTTCTTATTTGTAATTGTTATCCCTAAAGAGTCTCTCATGAGAATTCTAACTGAAGTAGTTTCTCCCAGCTAGTCATTGTCTAGTGCATCTAATGCTAGTCATCTTTTTCTCTAGAATTATCATCTTCTAATACAATATCATACTTTAGTTGAAGGATTAATTTTTGTTGGCCTAGAACATGTGTTCAATAGGAGCCTGGACTCTGTCTGTCCTTCCTGTTTTATCCATGGTACCCCATGTCTGTCAGAGAGGCCGAACATTTAGAGAATAAATGAATGAACAAGATATCCACTGAACAGCATTTCCAAGCATACAATAGAATATGTTAAAGTTTGTGGCTGTGAGTGTCTCTATAAGTAAAAAGTACAGACTATTTGAAGGAATGAAAACAGAAAGTACAGAGAGGAAGCAAGATTGGAAGGAAAGTGTAGCTGTTTTTCTTGTTCTGCCCATAATGTATATTAAACCCTGCTGAAATTGGAATATGGAGTCACACACATACACAAAAATAACTCTTAGGAAAATTAAATGATTCACATGGAAGTTTTCAGAGGCGTTGGTCTATTGCCAATAGACCATTTTTGGAGATTTATTTAATCATTTTGAACAGTCAGTAGAAGACTCAGATTCAATTTCCTTTCTACAAAATGCAAATTTGCTGTAACTAATTTTACTTGAATTTTGGTAAGCAAATAATGGGAAAGAATGTTATTATAATCTAGGTTAAGTAAACTCTAAACTATCCTGCTTTTCTCTTCTACACAAAATAATCACATGACCTAGTCTTTTTATACCTTATTGTTGAATCTTGGAACAAACCAAAAGATGAAAAGGAGACTCCAAGATTCATTCCTTGACTTCTGATGAGTCATTATATAGTGATTCTGGATCTGTAAAGTACCCATACACGTTTGTTGGCCACAGACAATAGATAAATTGCCTGGCTTAAACAATGGTCGTTATCAACTGAGTACTAATATGCCACTGGACCATTAATGCACCTAATAGATGAGCTGGCCGAACATGTGCTTAGCATGCACAAGACTCTGAGTTTGATCCTTAGGACTAAAAAAAAAAAAAAAAAAAAAAAGCACAGTATCCCAGTAGGACCAGCTAGGCATCTGCACTTACAGCTTTTTGTTCAATTTTAAGGAAAAATTAGATGTTCGTCTTTTCCACTAAATCTAAATAGTAGTCATTCTTCACATTTTCAAAGAGAGGAATATGTCTCTTTTATGTTTGATAGAACATATTGGATTCAACATTATTTGTTGGGCAAACTATTACATGACTAAAACTGCTTAAAACCCAATGGTTACTACCAAAAACAGTTTGTGAATTCGAGAATTTTGCTCTTTGGACACATAAAATTGAAGTACTTAAAAATTTAGAAGAAAAACATCAAAGACAACATTCAAACTGCCATTTGATTTAGTGCTTAAAACTAATTACTTTCCTATTAATTCTCATAATAACCTTTGAAGGCATGATTACACTGATTTCTAAAGAGGGGAAGACTGAGGTGGAGAGGGGCTAAATATTTTCCCAAAGTCATTCCATGGAACAGCTAGACATTACATACAGGCAAATTGTAATCTTCATTGAGGGAGAAATTGTGTGAACAAAATGCATAGATCAGAGCCAAGCTCCTCATAGACACTGAGTAAATACTTGCTGGCTAAATAAATACGAACTGTGTCATGCTATCCAATTATTTATGCGGCTGCTAGATGAATACATAGCGTGTTTTTTGTAGTTTCCTTCCGTCTTCGTGTGGGTAATGGTTCTATAGGGGGTACTCGGTATTACTATGTATTCAAGCCATGTGTCAGAATAAAAGAAAACCATTTATGAAATGCTTGGGTGGAGTTTTAGAAGGCATATGGAAGAGGGCAAGTGGAGAATGAACATTCCTCGTGGAAATTATTTAGGAATAAACTGTATCATTCCCATACTTAATGTTTTATATTCCAGAGGCTTAAAAATGTAATTAAAAGGAAACAGATGGTATTTCCATTCTTGGTACAAGTAAACAATGAAGAAATAGTGGCTCAATAAATAAAAAGAAACAGCAGAGTTGGGAGTGTGCACATCTCTCTGTATGTTCTTCATTGTATATTTTCGGGTGTGCAACATCTGATTAGTCACTGGGTTCCTGCACTAAAGCATGACATGCATGTAAGAACAATAGAGAGCTTTTTCCTTGCGACTCAGCACTAAATATATTTTTGAGCAAAAGATTGCCGCATGCAAATGTTACTAGTTTCTTTGAGTGGAACAGTGATTCAACAAATTAACTCCTCTATTTCAATGTCTAAATAGTAGTGTCTTATCATTAAAGCAATAGGGCCAGTTCCTAAAAATTGTACTCAATCAGCACTGTGAGGTTTTTAATTTATAGAAACAAATAGAGTGTTTTAATAGATGCAACTGGTAGCCACTAGAATTTTTATGATGATATCTTCTGGGAACAACTTGGAAAATTCCTAAAGTCCATTTTCTATTTAAATCATAATGGTGAATATTTATGTACTTAGAGTACTTTGTATATGCAGATAGCAAATATATGTGTTGAAGTTTAAAGATGAAAATCCTAAATGAGCATATCATAATCAATGTAACAGTCTAATGTTGCCTTCCAGAAGATAAATGATATTTAAAAGTTTTACTTACCAAACATCATGAGAAAAAGAAAACATCATGAGACTGAGATTTTTTTTAGGGTAGAAAATAAATTGCTCAATATTGTTCCATCCCTCATATACCTGTTTTCAGTAATTGCCTTTGGATTTTTGAAAACAATGCTCATTTACCTGTTACAACAGAATATTGTATGTGCACTTCTGTGTGGGTATTGTCAAAATAAATCACATCCTTATTATTTAATTAGTAAAATGTCTATATTTTCTGAAGCATACCTATTTTTCCTTGATGCAGCAAATATACATTCTATTTTACCATTCTACATCAACCTACAAACTTTAATGCTGTAGAATTATGTTGCTTAGTTTATAACTCCAATCTATTTACTGAAAAAAGTGGGTGATAAAGAGTATGTCATGTAGGGCCGGAGGGTTAGCTCAGTGGTTCCAGCGCCTGCCTCACAAGCACAAGTTCCTGGGTTCAATCCCCGGTAGCTACATACAATGTTCGGCATGGAGACTCATGCCCACCAACAATCAATACCAGATACCACAGTGCCGGGCGTGGTGGCTCACGCCTGTAATCCCAGCACTCGGGAGGCAGAGACAGGAGGATTGCTGAGTTCGAGGCTTGCCTGGGCTACATAATGAGCTCAGAGCCAGCCTGAACTACAAAGCAAGACCCTGTCTCAAAAAAAAAAAAAAAAAAAAAAAAAAAAAAAAAAAAAAAAAAAAAAAAAAAAAAAGAGTATGTCATGTAGCCCTTACAGGAGATTTTTCCCAGATACTTTTAAGAGACCATAATTGCAACATAGAGAAAATCTGGAAGAATCTACCTCAACCATTTAAACTGAAAGCAGAAGTCCAGATAATGACCTCTGAGTCAGAAGAGGGATCTCTTATTCTTACTATTTTTAAATCAAGCTGATCCTAGAGGATTTACTTGAGAGGAAATGTTATTTCCTGATAAAATTCCTGTAATGAATTAGTTGTAGAGATAGAACTTGGAAAAGAGAAAAGAATATCTTTTTACTTTAAGGTGTATTCTTTTTAAACATTCAAGTTTATTTATTGAGCTAATTTTTATTTTATATATATGTATATATAAATATTTTATATATATATATAAAATGATAACATTTAACACTGAGAATTTGTACTTGTACATGACATATCTTGATTCTCATTTTTTCTGATTTCCTTGCCCTGCATGCAACTCCCCGAAGCCTATATACATAAGCTTTGTTTCCATTTTTTGTTTTTGCCATCAAATATGAGCAGTTTTCTAGCTTGCCTCACCACAGTGGATTTTACATTTCTTTAAAATGGAATTTCTATTTTTAGATTTTTTGAAGAATCTCCACAGTAATTTTCATAGGGTTTATATTCTCATGAACAGTATTGTAGAATTCCTTTTTCCCCACATCCTTGCCAGGATTTGTTATGTTAAAATTTTTGAGACTATAATGTTAAGTGAAATAATTAAGACAAATAAGCTCAAATATTTATGATTTCTCTCATGTAAGGATATATATATTACATATATATAATATATATATATACCAGTAAATAACAAAATAGCAGAATATATATATAAGAATATCTATATATACCAGTAAGTAGAAAAATATATGTGTGTATACATTATATATATATATAAAATATATATATGTCTACATATATATGTGGAGAGAAAGAGCAAAATAATAGAGAATTAAATAGAAATTGAGAAATTAAAATGTTTCTTCAAATATAATATGTCATTCTTTTAAAAATAAGTCCTTAATGTTCATATTTGTTTACTATATATTAAAAACCCTTCACTTAATTCATTGAAAAGAGTGTTATTGTCTTTCTTCTTTATAAAAATCTCTTTGTCTATGTCTTATACTCAGTAACTAGTTTGAAGATAATGATGCACAGAGTAATAACTATTGTTATACTTATTTGGTTATGAAAATGTTTTATTTTTTCATGAAATGTAAAGAAGAAAGCTCTATCATATGAAGTTCTGTATCCCTTAGAACAACAGGTTAAGATAGCATGCATTCAAAGACTTATTGAATTGAATTACTCTCCAGTGAAGTCAACTTTTCTACATACATATTCATTTGGCAGATAAGGCATGAAATGTAGCATTATTGAACATTGGCTTCATCATAAAGTCTCTGTTAATCCATTTGCATAGTCTTTGTTTAAGTATTTCACAGTTCAGAGCTTTCTTTTGGATTCATAATCCAAACACACTTAACAAATAAAAATTAAATCTATTATGGGTATTTTGCACTTTCATAAGAGAAAGTGTAATGTTAAGCCTGTTGTTTGATGAAATGAGCTTCCTGAGATCTGAATTTTCTTTCAAGATGTAAATTTTAGTATTTTCTCACCTTCTCCTTCAATATATTAGACTCATAAAACCAAATATCTACAAATGGTACATATCAACTTCTACGGTACGGCTTCTGACTATGTGTTCAACTTTATCTTTCAATATATGTCTTTTGTCATTGTAATATGAAAATATTAGCTTCCTTCCAGCTCCTATGCTATCTCTACTCTACCACTTGAAGACTTTTCCCGTATGCTTAAAACATTTACCTTTTCACTAGTCCCGCGATCAACTAATCATACAAGTCTTGGATTAAATATGCTCTCCCCAGGGAGGTGTTTTCTCATTTATCTAAATAATTCCCCACAAAGGTGTCTTGCTTTCACATGACTTGTTTTTATTTCTTTTCTGAAGCTGATCCCTATAAAGATCACACTCTTGGACTGTCTTGTCCAATGTGGTACAATTTAAGAGCTCGGGAATCTTTCTCTACCCTTTCCCTTTAATGATGCACAGTTCAGAATACATAAACATATATTTACTCAAAAAATGTAACCTTTCAAGTATCAGTATAAGCGGTAATTTAAATGGAGGTGTGAGGTATAATTCTGATGCTCTTTTGCATGTTTTGTTTCCTCTGAAACCAATGACTCCACAGCATCCATAGCCAAAGCACACTGTTCTCTCAGTAAGTGAGACTGGGAACCTAGAAAGTTAAATTTCCCAAAGCAAAGAATCGAGGTGGGAAAATGGTTCTAGGAGCACTATTTTTATTTAGAGAATAAACAAATCACTTCTTCAAACATCTAAATCATTATACCAAGAATTTACCATATGTACATCCACTGTAATAATTAGCTTGAGCGAGATTCATAAATATGGAAGTTTATTGGAAAGTTGTCATCTACTGAGCTGAAAGAAAATGATTCCTTGAAACAATATATTTAAATATCCTAGGGAAAGGAGGGAAGGGGAGAGGAGAGAAGAGAAGCGCAGAGGGGAGGGGGAAAGAAGAAAGAGTGGAAGGGAGGAGAAGAAAGGAGAGAAAACAGAGGAGGGGAAGAGCTTGGAGGGGAGGAGAGGAGAGGAGACGTGAGCGGAGTCCGGGTCCCACTCGGCCATCGGGGCACGCCCCCAGTGACGCAAGAACCTCCTACGGAGTGCCACCTCCTTAGGTCCCACTAGCGTCACCAGCTAGTCAAGCCTTTAATACGTGGACACGTGGGGCATGTTTCAGTTGCAAGTGATAGCATGGTAAGATACAGTTATAAGATTAAACCATTTTATTTAGAGTAAACTTTTATTTACTGAATTTAAGACTGAATTTATCCTGCCTGAAACAGCAAGAAAAGAGAAACAGATAAAATCTGTGAAATGAACATTTTCAAGATGCTGATTAGAAGGCCGTGTAGTACAGTGATCACAGAGAAATGATAGCTGTTCTTGGAAAACTTGAAAGTAGCCTCGTATACATGTATGCATACATAGAGTCCCTAAAGTTGAGGAGAAAATATGAGGCTTTCATATATAAGAGAAGTGAATGCATCACTAGCAAATGAAAGGGTTTACACTACAATGTCAAAGGAGTTTTGTCTCCCTTTTCTTTGTTTTATTTTGTTGACAAGAGACATGGCCCTTCTAGGTTGTTCAGGCAAGCCTTGAACTCTGGACTCAAATGACCAGTCCTCCTGCCGCAGCTTCCACAGTCACTGGGACAATAGGGACGTGGCAGGGGGAGCCAGGAGTCTCTTGAAATCAAAGGGAAATGACTGGGAATGGGACATATGTACATTCAAAGATATGAATGACATCAGAAATGATAGTTACAGAAATAAATACATAAGTTTTTTCTGACTGTTTGAATCCCCTAGAAGATAATTTGCAAGGTGAAATAATATAATGTAACTTCTATGTTATATATATAAGTAAAATGTGTAATAATAACTTAAAGGGCAGAAAAGGAGAAAATAGGTTGTTACTATTGTAATGTTATACTATCTGAGAAGTGGCATAATATTGATAATATACTGTTACACTGAAGATATTTACTATAAATTCTAACACAACCCAAAAACTAAAAAATAACAGTTGTACCAATCATCTACCAAAAGGAAAAAATATGACAATTATCAATAGAGTTAAAAGAAAGAAGAAAATATCAAAGGGTAAACAAAGAACAGATAATACATATAGAAAAGAAATCACAGGTTTAAAACTAACCAGGTTGACTGGCACAAAAAAAAAACAGACATGAGGATCAGTGCAACAGAAAAGAGACTATGGAAATAATTCCAAGCAAATTCAACTATTAGATAAAGGAGTCTGAAACAGGAACTGAAGGAAAGATAATCTCTTTAGTAAACCTGGCTCTCCATGTGCAGAAGATTTAATCTAGACCCATATCTCTCACTGTGTACTAACTAAAATAAAAACAAATCCAAAACTAAAGGCTGAAACAGAAGTATTTAACCTACCAGAACATAAAATAGGATTCTTGAAGTTAGAGGCACGGGCAAGAACTTCCTGAACAGCACCTGGTTGCACAGGACATAGTCTTGAGAACAAAGGTGTTCATAAATCAAAAGGCTTCTGTACAGCCAAAAAAGAAAAGGAAGGAAGGGAAGGAAGGAAGGAAGGAAGGAAGGAAGGAAGGAAGGAAGGAAGGAAGGAAGGAA
>PVIC010008689.1:0-47543 GCA_004025085.1 Thryonomys swinderianus
GCTCTAAGTGCTGGCCATGGTCTCCAGGGCAGAAGAATCTGTGCGGACCCCTGGGTTCGGGGCTTCTCCGGCTCTGCTCAGAGCAGCGGTGGCGGGACGCCCGGGGCTTGGGCTCCCGGTGCTACGCGGAGGAAGATGAACTTCGCAGGGGCAGAGGGGCCTCTCCTGCCACATGGGTGCCAAGGAGGCTAAAATAAGACCACAGACAAGGAAAACAAGCAGAGGGATATGGTCCTCAGACGTGTCTCGGAACAAAGCCACACTGGCTGCTACACCCCCTCTTCACCCCCATAGCAAACCCACTGCAGTATTTAGAGCATTTTAAAAATTATCCCCAAGCCTGTGACCCTCTTCCTGGCAACCCGCCCCCTGCATTCTTTCTCCTCAGTTGTTTTTTGTTTTTTTTTTTTTAGTTTGTGTGTTTTTTCTTTGATGACCCTTCTGATGACCCTGAAAAGTATCTCCCTGTACATTTCTGTCCTGAGTGCATGACCCAGAATCCACTGCCTCCCATCAGGGGAGGAAGCCCTTTGTGCCCGTAGTCAGACTACAAGCTCAGGCCGGAAGTCCAGGGAGCTGCTGGCCTCGAGCCCTGGGGGCAGCGGGATGAGCAGCGGGTTCAGCCCCTGCCCTTTGGGTCGCCAAACCCGCACTGTGCGGCTGTGCCTCGGACGCTGCCTGCCCAGCTCCAGCGTGCACACTGGCCACCGGGGGCTTCGTGGAAGCACGGGTCATGCTCCGCTCCCAGGAAGGACTCGCACTGTCGCCAAGAGAGGCCGGTGGTGACCACGACACGCTGTTAGTGAGGACTTAATTCTGAATATTAGTGTTGACTGAGCCCAGGCAGACTGTAATGAGGCTGACTGTGCTGGGCAGGTGGGTCCACAGGCGACTCCTGTGGCTTCACTAACAAGTGGGGCTCACTTAGTCACACGCACTGCAGAGTGGGCAGGGCCGGGCAGGGGGCTAGAGGTCTGGGCAAATCTCCACAAATGTAGTCTTGACATGAGGGTGGACCAGGGAATACAGGTGAGATTTGAACAGGCATCCAGAAGAAACAGAGCTGTGCTGGGGGCAAGCGGAGCTCGTACAAAACGCAGATGCAAAACACAGGCGACCTTCAAAGTTTCAGGGAGGATGAAACAAGGAAAGGATTAAAAATGCGTCCTTTGGGGACCCCATCCTTCCCCCCAGAGGTTTCTGAAATGGCTAGCAGGATGGAGGGGCAGTCCCCTTCGGCGGACAGTCCCCACGACCCCCGCATGTCACAGTAAGCTGTGCAAAGTCTCCTTGGCCTCTCTGAGGCCGTTTTCTCAGCTGCAGAATGGAGAGGGCTCTCCCTGCCTCACGAACAGACAATCGGAACAGCCCTGACACAACGCCCGGGGTTTGGTTCTGGTTTGTTTCCCCTGGTTTTGTTCCAAAAGGGACTGAACTGACACCGTCACATGGCGCTCGCTGGCTTTTTAATTTTTTATTGTGAGACAGCGCCTCCCTCAACTGCCCGGGTAGGAACTGAACCGACTTGCAGTCCCCTGCCTCACCATCACCGAGTGCTGGGAATCCAGGTGTGCACCAGCACATCTGGCTACGCTGGGTCTGGGGAGACTGAGACGTCCTCCTTCCGTCGCACCAGACTGCAGCCAGGGAGTTGCTACAATCCTTAGAGAACACGCAAAGTCTTGGGTAACCGATCCTCCTGCCTCAGACTCCCAGCTTTGCCTTGCCTCCTCACTCTGAGAAATCCACACTTCATCTGCCCAGCGATGGAGAGAGTCCTTGTCAGGACCCTCCATGGAAAGAGCTTCTGCGTTGTCCCCTTACCTCCTCACATCGGATTTGCTGTGTTAACAGCATCTGCATTGCTGTCCATTGTGAAAATAAGAGAATAAGTCATAGTTAGGTTGCTTTTCTCAATAAGATGTTCTGCTCGTAGTGACGAGTCCCCTTCGGAGTGGTCTGCGTCACCTATACTCCCTAGCCCCGCACAAGACAAAAGGCTCCCAGTGGACCCTTTGTTCTCCCTGCTCTCCAGGGTGCGCTTGCCTGGCTGACGTACTTGTTAAACGCAGAGACGCTGCTCCTGGCTTCCACTGCAGGAAGAGCTGAAATCTCAGGCCGCAAGGAAATGGTTGATCTGGATGGAGTTGGCGTGTGTCCATCGTGGATTAAAATATTAATATGCTTTCTTTCACCCCTGTCCCCTTCCCTGTTGTTTAGTATTCTTTTTGCAGACGTTAAAGGATTTACCAACCTCTCTACGACCTTGTCCGCTCAGGAGCTGGTCAGGATGCTGAACGAGCTGTTTGCCAGATTTGATCGACTGGCCCATGTGAGTTGAATTTAATTCCCTCTGAGTCTTTCTCAGGGACTGCATGTGGAAGTACTGAACAGAGGGCTCAGCCTTTATCACCAATGCCATTTACTGTTTTGCACCCTGTTCTTGGGCGTGGACCCCTGAGCCCCTCACATTGTGAGGACTGCCAGTTATTTATCAGTCTTGGATGGGAGGCTCATCAGATTAATTTTCCCAGTTGAGAGACCGCTGGTTGAATGATGATCAAACCAGTCCTTTTTATCTGCCTTCTACTCCCTCATTCCTGTGTGCCCTGCACATGGCCAGCTGCCATCCAGCTGCAGCCTGGGTGCTGGCCCAGACGAGGTTGGCTGCCTGCGGTTTCTAGCCAGTCCCATCTGCAGTGAAGTTGCCTGTTCTCGAGAACTGGTCGCCTGCTGCACCACGCCACCACCATTTTGTCTGAGTTAACTTGACGGCTTTGTTGTTACCGGCGAGGCACTACCTTCCTTGTTCAGCTGGCTCGATCAGAAGTAAACTAGAAAACACACGGAAGAGATGGACATTTGCTGTCGAAACACACTCTGTGGTCCCGGAGCCAGCACAGTAACAGAAATAGAGGTCACACTGCATTGTAGAGTGGGGACTGGGTTCGGGTAGGAATGAAGCGGGCTCTTGGTTTACATAGCGATGCAGTGGGAATTAGGGTTGTAGCAAGTGGGGTCATTTTGAGGACTGTGTACTATTTTCAGGCTGTGTCACTCCAGAGGAGAGCCAGTTGTACCTGCGTGAAAGTGCCTGCTGTCGCGGAAGGTACTGTAAGTTAGGGATTGGACAATGATGAAAGCAAATGTCCCTTCGTAGAATCGGGCTGGTCAGGGGCATGTCAGAAGGTGCCCAGTGCCCAGCGTTCTGTGTGCTGCAGCAAAGACGAGCTGAGTGATGTGGAAACAGGGGGCCACTCACCTCCCCAGGGTCAGAGATGACTCACCGGAGAGAGCGGAACGCAGGCCAGGTCTTACAGATGAGCTCACCAAATGCAATAGGCTGCTGTTTCAAAATACAGGGGAACGATCTACTGAAGGCCACACTTCCTGTGCAGCTCAAATGCAAGATACAGAGGAAGAGACCCAAAATACAAAAGTCGATTTTTATGACTCCACGCATATGACACTCTGTCGCAGGTAAAACTACAGAGGCAGAAGGTGATGAACTGTTACAAGACGTTCTAGATGGAGTTGAGCGGATTTATTTTGAAGGAGCGTAGTGTGGGGTGATTGGGGGAGTGATAAGGAGTGATATGTATCTGGCTATGGTGGTTGCAAGACTGTATACATTTTTCAAATAATAAATGCTTATTGTACACTTAGCTACTCAGCTAGGTGAAATTAGGGAAGGATATCCGGTGCAGAGGGTGAAACAAGATAATGAAAATTTATTTTGTGTACGTGGAGAAATCCAAAGAAATCGCTGCAGGGGACAGGGCTTGGTACAAAGGGTAGTGATGAGGTTTCTGGCAAGAACCCTGAAGTATAAGTGGTAGCTATGGGGCAGTAACAGATAAGGCCCTGGCATAGGAAGAAAGGAGATAAGAAACGTTCTCTTCGTAGGAGGGGGGGGGCTCGCTGAAAGACCAGGCATTTTGGAAAAAATATGGATAACAGTTCCTTTCGAGATTGCATCTGGTATGTTTTGTGACAGTTTTGTATATATTTATTTCATATCTGGTTACGGTTCTGAATATTTTTTCTCAAAGACACAAAAACAGTATCCCAAAAAAACACCTTCAAAGAAGCATCAATCAAATTCAATTTCTGGTGTCACACATTCAACTCCACTGACCCAGACAAAGAGTAGTGAAGTGTAGTCCAAGTTACCCAGCCAGTGTTGTCGAGTATTTTCTCTGTCCTGGACACAGCACGGAGTTCTAGTAAAGCAGTATCCATCCTTGTGTTCAGGAAGCTCCTAGTCTCCCAAGGAAAAAGAGGCAAGTCTACAGAAATTTCAGCCATCGTAAAGACAGATATCCTGGCCAAACGAGGGAGCTGTCAATGCCTGGGGCGGGATGGCGATCGGATAGCCTCAGAGAAGAAGCTACGGGCAAGCTGTGTCCTGGGGTTTAGCAAAAGTCATCCCAGCATCACATTAGACAAGTGTCTTTTAGGCTGAGACTTGGTACAAAGGCAAGGAAGTGTGAAAACATGCTGCTTGTTAGGGAACCGCAGCATACAAGGGACAGGAGGCTCTGGAAGACAGAGTGAGGAAGAAAACAGTAGCAAATCGTGCAGGGCCGGGCGCAGCACGTTGAAGTACATAGTTTTGCTCTCAGCTTCTCACACTGCTGGGCCTGTACACACTAGTGGGAATGCACGGCCAGCCAACCAGCAATGAGCTCATCTTAGGCCTGATCAAATGAGAAGGTTTTAGGAGAAAAGGGAACATCAAAGTAAGCAGAGCTATGATGGAGTAGGCTTGTGACTGATTTTGGTAAAAATATGAAACATTCCACTGGGGATTTAGCTCAAGTGGTACCACACCAACTTTAGAGTACAAGGGCCCGAGTTCAATCCCTGGTACCTCAAAAAAAAAAAAAAAAAGAAGAAGAATAAGAAAAAGAAACATTCATGGACTACCTGGTGGGTATGCTGCCCTGTGCTGAATGCCTTTCCTGCATGGCCTAATTTTATTTTGTGGAAACCTACAAAGCAGGCTTTTTATTGTTCCTATTTTAGAAAATGAATGGGACTCAAAGAGATTAAAAAGTTGGCCTAGAACCATTAAGTGGTGGATTTGTGATACCAACTCAGGCCATGCTGGATGGCCTTAGCCACACTGCGGGCCAAGAGATACCAGAGAGGCGTTGCGCAAGCAGAACAGTGGAAGGCAGGTGGAAGGCCAGACTGGTACCTTGAGAAGATTTTACCTCTCCAAGTCTCTGTCTCTTATTCTTATTGACTTTAGGGTGCTATACTCTCCTTCTATAGATGGTTTCTAGGTTTGTTCTGTCCTGAGCAAAGAACTGGTCAGAAAAAGCATAAACAGTAGCAAGGTTTCACACTGATTAAAGGTAGGATAAGAAACAAACTTTGTAGGGGAAGTTTGGGCCAAGTAAAGGCAGGAGATGAAGCGCATGCCGACAAAGTGAGGGTGGGCTACAGCGAACACAGTAGAAGGAGCTGTGTGGCCACTGTCCTCTCCGCATCTCCCCTCCTGAGGCGGAAGTCCGGTCTCCGCAATCTTATGAGAAACCTGCTGGAATCCTCACATGAAGTCAGCATGCAGGGCTGTGAGAACTCTTCCGGGCTCGTGTCCTGGGACTGTGTAATGATATCACAAGCTGTGCCTAATTTCCCAGCCAGCCTTAGCCACATCCTAACCTCCTGCCTCACTATCAGAAATGAAATGAAGGATAAGTTTAATAATGCACATTAAGTATCTCAGCACAAGATAACTTAAAATGAGAGCAGTGTTCATTAATTCAGTCATGCCCAGTGCCCTCTCCTTCTCTTCCCCTCACTGCTCTCTGAAAGGCCTCACTACCCACTTGGACGAGTCTGAGAAATGCTTCGAGTGAAAACATTGCTATTTTCTTTAGAATGAAAAGACCTACTTGATCCTTTCTGTCCCTGATCTTAGTCAAGTCACTCAGTCAACTGGAGTAGAGGGTCTGCTTTTGTATAAAAGGGGATTGGACTTGATTTTTAAAAAATATCTAAATTCTATAGCTCTATAATGCTCCCTTATTGCCCTGTCCTGATACTTTGCTATAGATTTGCACTGTGGGGAGATCAGAGAAAACCCATCTCACTGTACCATTTATTCACTGCATTATTAAAATGCAGAGATAACTTCAAAGTTTTCTATTAAAGTTCATCTTAGCTCAACTGAATTCCTCATGCCACACAGTGCAGACTGCTCAACACTGAGCATTTTTTGCCCTTGTGAGTGTTCTTGAAAACTTAGTAACACTAATTATTTCATCTCTTTTTAATGAAAGAGTCCTCTCCTATTCCAGTCCCATCCAGATCATTGCATAAATCATACAGGACTTAAACAATGTATTAAGTGTATACTATTGGCATCTTTAATCTTAAACCCTTAAATTTCTGCTAAAACTAGAAACAGTCTCAATTTTTAACAAGAAGCAAACATTACACTGAGCTAATGGATGGAGTAACAAGTTTTCTGTATGTGAATAGAATATCTCATGACATATCGTTGCCTGAATAGCTTCTTTCTCATCTATAAACATGGTATGATAAATGTATGGCTAACAGGGAGGAAAGACAGGACATGTGTGTGACCATGGGGATGTGAACCCCCACTCCCTCTGGAGAAGGAGGACACACTGGACTTTCAGGGCCTGCGTCTGACAGGGGGTGTTGCCCATGGCTCCTCAATGCTATCTGCAGTGCCAGTTTTCCTGGGATGGTGAAATCATGTGTTATTTGTGCAGATGCAATTAAATAAAACTACTCTCAGACATATTATGAGTTTTTTAAAAGTATATTAGTGGCACAAATGTTTTTATATTAAGAATATTTTCACTTTCAATTTTTTATTTATTTTCCTCCTTATTAAAGAAATTCTTGTTCATTATATAAAATTCCAACATTAAAGATGTACATGACACAGAAAGCATGCATCCTTATACCGTAATACTTGCCAAAAATATAGCCATCTTTGATAACTTGGCATGCACCTTCCAGTTTCACCTACTATTTATATATGTATTTAATAAATTCCTTGGAGTTTTGCATGATTTTAATCACATAAGAGCTATCAAGGTGGTAGGAAAAGTATTATAATAAAATTAATGTAATAAAGTTTGCAAAATGACCTTGGCCCTATGTTTTTTAAACATAGTTTCCCAAAGCAGCCTGGCTTCTGTTAATTTTTGGTTTTTGGTCTTGTTGTTGTTGTGGTTTAGTTTCTTTTAGCCTGGTTTCCTTAGCAGGGCCTTTTCAAAGCAGTTTCTGGTAGAGAAAAGCTCCTTGGAAGATTCTGTTAGGTCATCTGACAGCTCATAAAATGTGAAAAGAAGAATATGTCTGTAAGTTGACAGCACTTGACATAAAAAGGGAGGTCTTTCTCATAAATACACATATACACACATATAAATGTGGATATTTCCATCTCTAGAATCATATGTGAAGTATAGTATATGTACTATATATATATGCATTTTATATGATATATAAAATACATAGCATACATAAATTCATATATACACATGCATAGATAGATGATGGGTTGATGGATGGACAGACAGATGGACAAGTGGACAGGGGAGACTGGGTGGATAGATATAATTAATTTGTAGCCCGAAGATTTCCGAGGAGGCTCCTGGTGTTTTACCTTTCATGTAAAAATGACCCTAGACATGAACACCTTCACATCATTATTCAGTGTCTACCACAAATGGGGGATAAACTATTTTATACAATTTTCTTTCAAACTACATGGTTTTGTGAGGCGATCTGACATTCTAGATATATTAAATTGAGATAAAGTCTATCGATTCCAATTCTCTGTAGGGTTTTGATCATAAATGGGTGTTGGATTTTGTCAAATGCCTTTTCTGCATCTATTGAGATAGTCATATGGTTTTTGTCCTTGAGTCTGTTAATATAGTGTATTACATTGATTGATTTACATATGTTGAACCAGCCTTGCATCCCTGGGATAAATCCAACTTGATCAGGGTGTATGATTTTCTTAATAACTCTCTGTATTTTGTTTGCAAGTATCTTATTGAGGATTTTTGCGTCAATGTTCATTAGAGAGATTGGCCTGTAGTTTTCTTTTTTGGTGGGATCTTTCCCTGCCTTTGGAATCAAGGTGATGGTTGCTTCAAGGAATGATTTGGGGAGTACTGCTTTCCTTTCGATTTCATTAAAGAGATTGAGAAGTAGTGGTATTAACTCTTCTTTAAAAGTTTTGTAGAATTCAGCAGTGAAGCCATCAGGACCAGGGCTTTTCTTTGTTGGTAGGTTTTTTTTATTACATTTTCAATTTCCCAGATTGATATCAGATTGTTTAACATTTTTATATCCTCTTCATTCAGCTTTGGAAGTTCATATGAGTCTAGGAATCTATGACATTCTAGAGGTTGCCATAGCTCTTGAAGCTTTGTAGAGAAAGAAATTCAGACAGGCCTGGATGTGAGTCGGGCTTTCGCCTGCAGTGTGCCGTGACCTTCCCCTCTGCCAGCTCCTAGTTGCCTGTCTGCACCAGCATCAACGCAGCAGGTGTTGTGAAGACAGCAAAATAAATAGAAGGCATTTCACACAGCCTGGAACGTGGTGTGTGCTCAGTATTAGTTTCTTTCCTCACTCAGAGTTTCCCAAAATATTTTCACATCAGTGCTCCTGGAAAGGTCCCGTGTGCGAAGCTGGTGCGCACCACATCCGGTCCTGGTGTGACTTTCTATAGGGTCCGTAGCACAAGAAGGTTTTGTACGTCTCCCGTGGGACTTTCAGAGGCCTAAGACAGAAGGACACCCCTTGCCCTGCACTGTTACAGGCTGTCTTGTGAAGCTCCAAGAGGAAAGCCGAGGAGAAGGCTGCTTCCAGTGTCACTGTCATTGCTAGGTGACAGCCACACTGTGTCTGTTGTGCTATAAGAACAAGGTGGCTTATTTTGTCACTTGTCACATGGCAGAGGGATTGAAAGTCACAGTGGCATTCAGGACTCTATAGGGTCAAGCCCATGGAAAGTTTAAGTAAAATATAGATGTCTGATTTTTATACCAAAGCATTTTCTGCTAAAATATTTCCCTCATTCCTTCCCATAGTCAACAGGGAGGTGGAGCCATGCACCTGCTTTCCACAGCCCCGCCTCCCATCAGCTTGAGTCTCTTAAACCTCCAGGCTCTGTCCCGAAAGGCCACTGGCAGAGGACATCACCAATCCCGTCCTTTGGCCCTTACTTAGGGTTCCGACTGGCAAACATCAGAATAAAGAATTAGAACACTGACTCTCTAACGTTCAGAGAGGAAATGTAGGGAATTTTCTAACACTAAATTTATTTAGACAGAGTCATCTGTATTCTAAGCATATACCTGTATTACTTTGCTGGAAAAGTATCTTCTGTATTCTAAGCATATACCTTGTACTATTTTGTTAGGAAAACCCTTGCTTTTATAAAGTGATGGAGCTGGTAGGTAGCATTTGTATTATAGTTTGTTTGTTTGTTTGTTTTGGTGTTTGTTGATAGATTTTCTTCATAGTCCTGTGGCAAATTTGGTTTTAGAAAAATCATAGCTTATGAGAGACAGCCCCTTGGGGCCCCCCATTTTTTCCTTAATAATGATCCCATAGACTCTAAAATCTTGGCAGTGGCACCAACATTGGGCAAGGTACTAAGTTTTGTGGTAGCCACAATATTCTAGAGATCCTAGAAAGAACAAAGGCTTTGTGCTTCTTTTACTAATCACAGCTCATCAGCAGCACTTTTGCAAAGTTAGCTGCCTTTAGGCAGCCAGTAGACAGGACCTCTTGCTCTTGAAAACAATCCCAGGGTGGCTGTGCCCATGAGCAGAATCCTGGAGATGGCACTTGAGCCGGCTTGGGAAGGCCAGCAGACCCACACAGAGAAGTGCCAGATTTCGTTCTGATGCTTTTCCCTGTATGATACCTATTTCTTTCCTGGGAAAGTGGTTCCATGCATTTGTTACCTGAACTCCCTGTGAGGTTAAAAAATCAACAAGGTGGTTTATTGCTGACACATCATAGATGTCAACTGAGCTGCCTTCTTGGTTGGCCTCCTGCTTTTAACAGACCCCTCCTCCTGCACTGGGACCCTGCTTTCTCAAGGAGACCCCCTCCCGTGGAGCGATGGAGTCAGATCCCGCCAAGGATGAAAAGGCGTAGCCAAAGCCACTCAGTGATTTTCCAGCCCAAGGCCTGTTGTTTGTTAGCTTTCCTCACTATAACAAAACACCTGACGTAATTGGTTTATAAAGAAAGAATTTTTTGGCAGTACCAGAAGGTTGTAAAGTGGGTCCTCCTGACCAAGGTGCGGACCACCTGACCCTGCTTGCATGTTTTCCTCAGCTTTCTGAAGAGCTCATCCTCCTGTTCTTTCCCTCTCTCTTGCAGGAGCATCACTGTCTTCGCATTAAAATCCTAGGGGACTGCTACTACTGTGTCTCTGGACTTCCTGAGCCCCGGCAGGACCACGCCCACTGCTGCGTTGAAATGGGCCTCAGCATGATCAAAACTATCAGGTAGTGTGTGACGTCCTCCATATCACCTAGAGCTTCAAATGTGCACGGCAAGAAAGACATGTAACCCCATCTGTTCTTGTGGCGTTTGTGGTATATGGTGAAAAACAGAGCCCTGTGACTTATTGCACAAAAGCTATGTGCCTATTAGTTCTCTCATATAAACGAATGGACTCAATAGCAGCAGTATTTTCTAACCACACTTCATTTTCAGTTAATTGTGGTGCAGGTTTGTATTACAAATATCTTTGTGGGCGTGAAGTAAGAAGTGAGGTGGGCTTATCCTTCATCCTCAGAGCAGGTACAGAATAGAGATATGATAGATGGATAATGCATAGATAATTTCAAAGTAGTACCATAAACTCTGTGATAAATAGAATCCACCCGACTATGGAGAGTAGAAGAGGAACAATTGGTATGCTGCAGAAGGCTTCCAGGATAGAAATGTCTAAGCTGTTTCCCTGGAAAGTGAGGAGGCATCAGCAGGATCTGGGAGGTAGAGTGGAGAGCTTTGTAGAGAAGACAGGTATGTGTGGCTTAATCAAAGGAGCTGCTGGAGTGGAGCACTCTGGTACTACACTGTGCGTGGTTTTAGGACGCAAACTCGGTATTATCAGAAATCCTCTCCAGATTCTAAAATAGCTGCAGGGCCCCTAAATGTGACATCTTCGCCCAGCTGTGGCAAAGACAGTAGTGAGAGGGTGCATGGAGAGAAATGCCTTTATTCTGATACTTGTGTGTAGGTCCCCTCGCGTGTGGGGACATGTGTGTTTGTGTGTTATCAGTACCGGATGATAACCTGGAAGCTCCTGCTTAATTTGTCCGTGATACACACTGCATGCATTCTGCAAGCTCTTCTCATGAGCCACGTTTTCAGCCAACCTTGAAAAACACCACATTCAGAGCAAGAGTTCATCAAGGTGGAATCAGACCACCTGAGGCAAACATAAGAGTAAATAAATGCTTTCTCCAAATGTAACTTCCTATCTTGGAATTTCTTTTTTCAATTGAATTCTTTATTGGTACATTTGATATACAGCTCACAATCACACTCAGCACTGGGGATTTTGTACCAGTGTATGACATGAGTTAATTCTCATTTTTACCCATATCCTTACCCACCCACAACCCCTCCCCCATATACATATTCTTTCTTTTTCTTTTCAAATTGTATTTATTCTTTCCCATCTTGGAATTTCTAATTGCAGAGTCTTATAGTGAAAGATTTGCATAGACAACTTTATTTTATTAAAGGAAATTGACTAGAAAAACTCTTTTCCCAGAAGTTAATATTAAAAATCCCTTGAGAAAAGACCATCTCCTTGAGAGGACTCTTTGTTGAGCTTCTGGTCATGAGCATCTGACCTCCAAGTGGAAGTAAAATGGCAAAGAGGGTCACGTTTGGCATCCTTGTCAAGTAGAGCGT
The DNA here is from genome assembly GCA_004025085.1 of Thryonomys swinderianus. Classification (NCBI taxonomy): domain Eukaryota; kingdom Metazoa; phylum Chordata; class Mammalia; order Rodentia; family Thryonomyidae; genus Thryonomys; species Thryonomys swinderianus. The sequence continues at coordinate 11,950 of PVIC010008689.1, forward strand.
GGTAGAACATTTGCTGTGCTCTGGATCCAAACAAGTAAGGTGAGCAGCAGCGGGTGGAATGTGCTGTCCTACAGCAAAGGCACAGCAGTCACCCAGTGCAGCACTCTCAGCTGCACAGTGAGGTCATCAGGTAGAAAGGACTGTGACCTCAGGACTCATTAAGGCCCAATTTAGGGATTCTTTTCCTGTCTGAGTAGGATCACGTTTATATTCTGTCATTCAAAAGGGAAAGAATTTAATGACCAGGTGTTAACACCACTCAAGACATTCTTTCCTTTTATGCCCTATCTGATACAATTCAGAGTATGTATTTGGCCAAGCTTCCCTGTCCTGTGTTAGGCCACTACCCGAGCTCCAGGCTGGCTACTCGTGATGGGTATATAACTAAAAGAATTCTGCAGAAAACTTCTCCCTGCATCTGAGACTCTATGCAAACTATTAGTATTCTAGGGAGAGCGAGAGAGGCTATGACCCTTCTAATCTTTTCAATACCTTTCCCTCAGCAGAAATCATACACCCATGGTGATGTGTTGGCTTTTATATCTTGAAAATTATACTATTATTATTGTCATTTAACCTTTTCTCTCTTTGTGGGAATGAAAAATATTCAAGTAGGAATTCCACATTTCTCATACCCCATTTATGGAATTGCTCTGGAAGTTTCCCATAAAGCCACAAAGAGCACTCAGGGAAAAAAAGCAGTAACATGAGAAGTTATGATACTTTGCCATGAGATGCATGATAGAAACTCAGCATCCCATGGTCTCCAAGACCAAGTATGCCTGTGGGAACAGACTATACAGGTTCCCTGCACTGTCTCCTGTAAAGATGCAGAAGTTTATTCCCTTAAAGACTCTGGAGAGGGGGGAACCTGCAGGTTACAACTCAGAGTTCCATTCTGACCAGCATTAGTAAATGGAAAAGGATGTAGATCATTCTTATTTATTCATTTGAGCACTTGAGAATCTTTGCCTGAAGCTGTCATGAATTGTGATCATTTTTTAGCTGATTTCAAGGAAGTCACTGGGACTGACACCCTAACCAGAGAATACCATAACTAAGTAGGTGTGTGAGCCTTATTCTGTCAATCAGTAAGTCTGGCTTACAAAGGTGCCTGAGCTCTCCCATGTGTCAGGCACTGTGTGTACATCGATGGACACATTTCCCAGGGGCTTTATCCATTACTGGCTACCAGGATAATGTTTTGACTTATTCTCTACCAAATAAAGAAGTCAATGGCCAGTGATTTGGCTCAGTGCTGCTGCACCTACCTTGCAAGCTCAAGTTCAGGAGGCAGAGGCAGGAGGACTGCTGAGTTCCAGGCTTTCCTGGGCTACATAGTAAGCTCAGGGCCAGCCTGAACTGCAAAACGAGACTCTGTCTCAAAAAAAAAAAGAAGGCGAAGAAATCAGATGAAGCAACTCTGAAGTCTCTATCAGTTCTGAAGAACTGGTAATCTATAAGTACTTAAGAATTAAGTTTAAATAACAAAACTTTCCATATATAGTCCATATATTTTGTGTCTTGACCTTGCAGCCAAAGGCACGCTGCAAAGATTGCATTACAAAAGAAAAGATCAACTGTTTTCAAAGTGTTTTAAAATACTTTGAACATTATCATTTCTCTTTTGGAAAGCATCCTATGCCACTTTATATTCAATTTAAAGTGTTCTTTCTACTTTTGGAGTTGCATAGTGGAAAAAAAAAACTTAGAAAAGCTGAAAGAATTCAAGGGCATTTTCTTTTGTTAGTTTAAGTACTGCTTTTACTTCTTAAGGATAAGACAGTTTGGTAACATTTTTTAACTGCATGAGTCAGAGTCTATTAATACTCAAACAACTCCTTGATTATAATGTAGGAGATTTGAGGTCCAGTATTAATTCTTTTAGTTAACATAAAAGCATTGCACAGAGAAATCAGACAAGCTTTATTTGCAAATGGCTCAGAGTTCCCAATCTTCTACTAAGTATTGTACTCTGAGTTATGACTGTGGACAATATTCACACCTAAGGCATAGACTCTCTTACAAAATTTTATCCAAAAAAGTTAATAATTTTAGCCAACTATCACTTATACTCAAAATTCCCCTGACCTCTTCTGTAGGTAGCATGAAAAGTGCTACCATAGAAATAAGTTTAGTAGACTCTTGCTAGTGTGCCTAAGCTTGTATATTGAAAACACTGACTTTGATAAGTTACACAAAGCTGTTCCTTTACTATACCTTGTTTTCTGTGTCCTTAAAATGATGGTAGCTTGAGTTTTTTCAAACATTTGCTCTATGCCAAACACTGAGGTAAACAATTTATCTGCATTTGCTGTTTAAGTCTTCATAACAGGTCTAGGAGCTGGCAGGAGTGAGAGGCAAAATATTGAAGTGCTCAGTACAGCTAAAGCATAGACCAGTTGGAATAGTTCAGAGAAATAAGCTCCTTACTTTACCAGCACAAGAACTAGAGTGCGTGTAGTTGCTCATGACAACACAACTAGTCATTGACAGTCAAAGCTGTATATCTGGAATCATGGCTCTGAACTATGAGGATACCCTGCTTTCCACTCTGGACTTACTTGTTCTTCCTGATAGAAATCTGCTATCAATACCTAAAGACCAACACACAGCTTAGGAGAGCTCACAAATACCCCTAATTAATTAGCAGAACTGATGGGGGGGGGTCAGTAAGCATTTGAGAACAATAAAATAATAAGCCTTACTCAAAAAAGCACCAGAGTAAATTTATTCCACAAATATTTGATTTTAGAAACATGTTATTAGCTAGATGAATAGTTTAAAAAGAGAATGAACACAACCTTGTTTCTAATGAGGCATTTAATGCCATCTGATGCATGTCTGCCCATAAAATTAAGTTAATTAAAACAGGATTAGATCATTGTTTCTATTGCATGAATTGCAAAGTGCCTCCAGGTGGCTCTTTCTCACACACTCTGGGTCTGTCTGTCCTGGGGAGTCTCAATAGCTGAGAGGAGACCAGAGTTGGTGCTGTGATGCGCCATAGCTTTACTAATGACCAAGAAGACATGGGCTTGATGAAACCTAATGAAAACTACAGAGCTCTGTCTTTTCAGTACAATTGCTGAAAAGTCATAGGAGGGACACCAGAATACCAAGTAGGAACTGGCTTTGCCCAGCAGTTAATTAGAGCAAAGGTCCTAATCCTGCTGGCAGATCTGCCCTGCCAAGCAGTGTGCCAAGCAACTACTGAAAAACAGTGATTATTTTGCTTTTTCTCACTAGAAGCAAGAACGGCCGTGCCTGCCCCTTCTTTCTCTCACTTTCTCACATGCTTCTTCCTTCCCCTCCTCTTCCCTCTCCCCTCTCCATGGCTCCCTCTCCCTAGCCATCCCCCTCTTTCCCTCTAAAGCCTCATTTCTCATTTTTTCCAAAATGTCACTAAGAAGAGCATTTATAAGACTTTCTCTTAAAGATGCAACCGTTAGAGTGCCTTTCAGTACATGCATAGTAGTAATAGTTACAAAGCTAATATCGGTTGAATGTTAACATCATCAACCTCTATATTAAATAATTTTCCACTTGCTACTGTAACCCTGGGAGGACACCACGTCTTCCTCAGTTTCCAGACAAAACTGACATTCTGAAAGGGTTAAAAGGAAACTTCTGATCAATGGGCCATAGTTTGTAGGTAGCAGAACAAAGGCCTGGGCTGTGCTCATCAGACTCCACACACGACCAAAGGTAGAGAAGTGGCTCAATATTTCTGGCATATCTTCAAAATACAAAGATGGTACATGTCCACTGGGATATGTGACATGCACGTGCCAACTCCAGGAAGAAAGGTGAATAATATGCCTGCAAACATGCAAATAAACAGGACAGGATCAAGAGATGGGTGGGGAAGAAACAGAAGGGGGTGAAAAGGAGAGAGAGTAAAGGGGAGGGAGATGAAAAATTGAATTAAGATGTGTTACACGCATGTGCTCACTTCCAAGGGATGTAAACATTATGTACTACATACATGTGCTAGTAAACTAACATGTAAAAAATGAAAAAGTCAAAATATAGGTAAAGAAATAATCACCGGATATTAATCTACATGAATATTCATTTCAGTGGAACAAGAAAATGTTTTAAGTGTAAAGAAGCATAGGTAGGATGATCTAAAAAGATGTTGAAATTTTATTTTTTTTAATTATTGCAGTAAAAGATATACTGTCATCAACTTCCTTTAGAATACCCCCCAGTCCTTCAAAAACATGAATGCCAACATTTTTACCACTTCCTGGAGTAGTTATAGAAGAGTTCTTTTGTGGATGTCTTTAACTGTACTGTCCTGGCTACCTGGATATATCTTGAATTGATGGCAAATATTTACCTTTCATGGTCATCATGACTTTGGGAAAGAGCCTGATGTTACACAGTGACAGCAATGATCCTCATGTTTTATGAGCCTACCTTTCTGTTGGATGGCACTCAGCAGGACCGTTCACTATACTTTTACTACACCTTATAAAGACATTCATGACAGAGTACTTCCAAACTCCATCAGAAAATGGCCAGAATTGTATTATAAGTGAGCTTGAAGTAAGGGGAGTATCTTCAAGTAGACGAATGACAACATGTCTTTACTGAAAAAAAATTTTTTTTTTGCAATACCAGGGATTGAACTCAGGGTTCTTGTGCTTCCACGGTAGGAGTAGTACCATTTGAGCTAAATCCCAGTCTGCTGTAATACATTTTTTAACACAAATTCACCAAATTTTTCAAACACCCTTGTAGATGGTTAAACACACATACAAATACATTTAGTGTGCTTTTTAAAATGCTTTTACAAAAAGAACAAGATGTCAAGCTCTGTGACAGAAAACAGATAGTTTTAATTCTGTTCTTTGTGTTTTTGAATTTTCATAAATAACCAAGCATAACTGATATAACTAGAAAATGAAATGTTATTTCAGAAAAGATGAGAAGCTTTGACAGGTAGAGATGGGCAGGAGGCATCTGTATTAGGATTCTCCAGAGAAATGGAAGAACAGATTCTGTGTGTTGCAGGTACCCTGACAACATTCTGGCAGATAATAAACCACATATTAAACATGTTCCCATGAGATTATATCACTGAATGACACTGTGGTCACTGTAATTTGTGGCACACACAGAGTGCTGGTCACATAATGATAAAATCACCTAACAGTGCATTTCTCAGACTCCTTGAATGTCACGGTTATCAAGAGGAACTTAGTTTAAGGTATTGGTTCATGTGATTGTTAAGGCCAGTGAGTCCCAAAGGTGCAGGGCTGTAGGCTAGAGGAGAGTTGGTGTGGGAACTCGAGTGTGAGGCAGGCTGGAGCCAACATTCCCTCTTCCTGAGAGCACACTTGTGTGTTATTCTCTTAAGGTCTTCAACTGACTGAATATAGCCCACTCATGCTGTAAAAGGTAATCTGTGTTCCTCAAAGCTGAAGTGATTATCTCACCTGAAAAACATCTTCACAGGAATATAAAGTGTTCGAATAGCATGCCCCACCCAAATAGACACACACAATCAGGAAGAGAGTGTCCTTCCCTTCTTTAGGCAACAACATCTATAAAAATAGAGGTAACACAAGGACATGAGTTTGAGCAGCCACCAAAAAAGTAGAAAATGACATGCTAGAAGTGGTGGCACGTGCCTGTAACCCCACAACTCTGGGAAGCTGAGGCAAGAAATTCACAAGTCTAGGTCTATCCTGGGTAACTTAGCAAACTAACAAAACCCTAACTTGATGATGATGATGATGATGATGATGATGATGATGATGATGATGATGATGATGATGATGATAGCAGGAGTGAAGTTGCCTTTCCCTTTTAAATATCAAGGATTCCATCTTGGAAGGAACTGTTTTCCACTAGTGACTTTGAGCCAGCGTGTATTTTTATTCTAAATGTGAGTTTCCTATCAGTGCCAGGAACACTATCCATTCCTCACTTCATTCCTGAGAGGTAGTTATCACACTAATGCAGGTGACATGTTAAATGGTTGGTTGACAAGATCAAATACTGCATGATTTCTCTTAAATGAGAAATAATATACAATGAGAGAGGAAGAGAAAGACAGAGATAGAAGAGAAATTAATAGAAAATAGGAAGAAGTTCAAATACTTTCCCAAATTATGTATTCTATTGTTTTAGAAAGATCTTCATATATAGTCATTTATCTAATTTATACTACTAGATTATCTAGTTCATTGAAAAGAAAATTTGCATTTTTATGTTAGCTTTTTTGTAAAAATAATTTTGACTTGTCTTGAACTGAGTTACTTTGAAGGTAGTGATATACCATGTAATACCTATTATTATTCTTATTATTTTGTCATGAAAATTTGTTTTGTTTCTATAAAATTAAAATAAATTTCAAAAAATAAATCAGTTGAAGCAATTTCAATGTAAATACCAGTGAATTAAGGCATAATGTTAATAGGAAAGTGTGGGTAGAGTTGTCAATTCAAAGTGGTTTTATTGGTTTGATGCACCCTGTTAGAGACAGGAGTATTTTGAAGGATTGCTAGAGAGATTACTCGCAGGTGAACAGTCTCTTGGTGTCTATCATTCCACATCAGGAGGTCATCCTGAAAAATCAATATACTATCTCTTTCACCCCAGTTCTGCCTCTGAGGCTAATCTGATCATGAATTCAAAGTATATCCACACTGAGCAATGATTATAGGGAACATTATCAAAGACTCCTATAGTGGGTCTCGATATCCTGTGAGACAATACAACACAAGCTAAGAAAAACAGAAGACAGAGACAAGACTAGAGAGAGAACCTGGGCCTTCTGCTGATCTAAGGTGCTCTAGACACCAAAGACAAAGGATACCAAAGACATCCAGTGTTTACTTATTGCAAGGAGGGAAGCTGGGTAGAGCTCCTACTTAGGAGTGGGTATCACAGGCAGGACTGTCAGAGGGAAGCACTAGCAGATCTTTGTGGAAGAGAACAAACAGTTAATTCAGAGAAGAGTTTAGTTGGAGTCAAGCTGACTTTGGTTGGAAGGGGGCTCAGCAAGACCCTGCTGCTTCTAATGCAATATTATGCCACATTATGGAGGGGCAAGAAGCTTGTGGCACATATTGTCTGCTAATACTAGGTAGGGATACTGCTACAAATTCATGATACTTTATTGGTCAGACTCAGCCTATGTAATTGAAAGTTGTTATCATCAGAAGAAATCAGTAGCAGCTACAGTTTTTGAGAGTTCAGTATGCACCAAGATGAGGGCTTTTCATACATTTTGTAAATCGTCCTAACACATTATGAAGGACCAGTCCTCTTCCTCCTCACACCTGAGACTCTCAGACTACTGCCACTGGCCCGACACTCAAGCTAGGAAGTGGACCAACACCATTTCCAATCCAGGTCTCCATTAGGCAGATTCGACCTCTCCAGTTCTCACAAGCAGTACATGGTAAAATCAGCAGAGGAATTCCAAACTCTGATTCTGGTTCATCCATAGAACAAAACTGCTACTTGGCTGAAGCTGATGTCTCTATCCAACTGTTCAACAGTGGAAAAGTCCAGTTTATAGATCAGAGATCATTATGTTTCTTGTCATTCCTTCAGCAACTTCTATAGATTGATTAATTGTTTTTTTAAAGGAACCATCTGTAGTATTCAAATAGAAAAAATATTGTAAGTATCCTTCTACCTTACCATGTAACTGCATAGTTCAATGAGAAGAAATACTATCTTCAATCTTTTGCCTGTTAACTACCAAAGTACTTGTCCCCAGAGTTGTCAAATAGTAATTAAGGGTATTTTTTATAAATGGAATCCCACCAGGAGGAATGGAAAGGAGCTGTTCCACATGACAAGAGAAGGCTGGAAGGGTCACTGGCTGCCTCACCTAGCAGATCCGGAGGCAGCCGCACAGCTCCTCTGGGACTCTTTGTTCCATCTTGGGGCAGCCACAGAGCTGTGAGTCAAAAAGCCATTAGCTTCATCCATTAACTCACTGAATACCTCTGCACCTGTGTTGGGCATTCTATTAAGTGGAAATGAAAGGCTCCTGCCCCGAAAGCCCTCAGAGGTTGTGGAGAAGATGCAGATATTTACAGGGGAAGTGACCTGTGGTCATTTTCTCTCTGTCAGCTCTTTGGACACAGCAAACATCTCTGGGGCTCCTCTCTTGAAAACTGAGTAGGAGTTGTTGCTGTGAGCAGAATTATCTCGATTTTAGCTGTGAGATGCTCAAGGACTGTCCTACCAAGATTTGATCTTGAAACACTGTATGTTCATGGCTCTTTGTAACCACAAGGAAACCTTTTTGAAGAGGAGCAGAGTCTGAATGTTATTCGTTACTTTTATATATTTTTCTACTTGTCTTTTATTTAGGGAAAACCAAGATATAGCAAAGTCAAGGAAAGAAGCAGTACATGATTTTGAGTCTTCCTGTTATGGCTTTCATTTTGAAGGAGAAAGTTTTAAAAACCGAGTATCTTTTCATTAAGATACCCCGGTGCACTCCTTGTAGAGTGTTAATTGCCTAATCACATTAGCACGGTGTGCTGTATAATGGTTCCTTACAATTAGTTGGCAAAATACTTTGACATCCATTATCTCCTGTGGGGCTCACAACAGCTCTGCTAAGTGACTGGGTAGAGCTTTATTTCACAGCCACTGAAGCTCAGGGTCAGATTTTCCGGGGATCACACGCCACACTCTAGCTATTGCAGAGTGTGAGTTTTAAACAGTGCAGATCTAATCCTGATATCCTGCTCACGAACTCTGTGGCCACGGGAAAATCCTTCTACTTTCCTGGACTACACTTCTTTCATATAGAATAAGCAAGCAATTAGTCCTTGGTGCATGCAGGTACTATTCTAAATGATTTATGTTTATTTCCTTAATCTTGAAAATTCTGTTATTAGTACTTTATAGATGTGGAAAATGGAGCATTAAGGAGTAAAACAACTTCTCTAAGGGCATACAGTGAGTGACAGAGGAAGATGCAAACAGTTTGTCATTAGAGTTTATGGTTATTGATCCTTCCCTCTAATTGGTTTAGAGGAGATGACAGCGCCCTAGTTACTGTTCGCTCGGGATGCAATGAGAAGGCTGGGAGTAGCACAGACTCCAGAGCAAGAGATCAGGGCAGCTTCTTGGCAAAAGTTACACTCAGGTTTTATCATAGGAGCAAAACCTCAGCTCTTCAACGGAATGAACTGGTAAACCTGTGGGACTGAAGGGACATTATAAGCCCAGAGAGTAGGGAAGGAATACAGAACTCAGGCAATGACCCACAGTTTCGATGACAGTTTAATGTGTACACGAAAAGTAGGAGGAACAGTAACTCATGAAGAGCCATGTATGCCAGGTTAGGAATGTCCCATTTTGTCCTATAGGCCAGTGCTGTCCATATCTATATTTATAGATCATATATATATATATATATATATGGTTTTTTTTTTTGAGACAGAGTCTTGCTTTGTAGTTCAGGCTGGCCCTGAGCTCATTATGTAGCCCAGGGTAGTCTTGAACTCAGCAATTCTCCTACCTCTGACTCCCGAGTGCTGGGATTACAGGCGTTGTGGTATGTGGAACTGATTGCTGGTGGGCCTGAGTCACCATGCCTGGTATTGTTGTATGAGGTTACCAGGGATCAAACTCAGGACCTTCTGCTTGCCAGGCAGGTGTTGGAACCACTGGGCTAAATCTCCAGCCCCAGATATTTGATTCTCAATCCTTATTTATAAAACTATGTGATAATTTGCAATAATTTGGAAGTTATATAGCTTATATTAACTATAATCATGTACTTATTTAAGGTATGTACCATAAAACACACATAAAGTATAAATTCTAAAGAGAATGAAGAAGCAAATAATATCTTTCATTTAATTATAGCATGAAATCTTTGTACTTTCACAGTTTTTATCAAGAATACTAGATTTGAGCATAATTTTAAAATCTAAATACAAATTCTCCTGCACTTATGGTGAGATTATATCTCACCACACCTATCGCAAGTTGGAAATATTGTAAATCTCAAATGCATTAATGTATTGGACCTTCCAGTCATCTAAACTTGGTAACACAGTGCACCATGGAGAGTTGCTTGTTTGTCCTCATGATTAGGGGGTCTGGCTGGGAGATGCAGTTCATTGCAAGAGTTCTTCATATCCCCTAAGACTTGCCCTGGAAAAGATCAAAATCCAGAATGCAATCTATGGTTTCCTAGAGAACCCCGAATGCAAATCACTCTTCATGAAGTCAAAGAATGTTAGGTTAAGTAGTCTCCCTGAGTGATGATTACATAGTAGGCTTGAGGAGAAGTTTTGTGAAAGTTTTTTAAAAAATTAAAAATTTGGGGTGTTCAAAGGAGGGAGACAGGGTTTTAGTTATTAGGAAGGCAAAAAGCCTTCATGGAAGATGCGATCTTGACTGATGCCACAGCCAGGCATCATGGATGTTCAGTCTGGCCTCACAGACGTGTTTCCCCATTCACTCATCTCAACAGGTATGTACGGTCAAGAACGCAGCACGAGGTGGACATGAGGATTGGAATCCACTCGGGTTCAGTGCTATGTGGCGTGTTGGGGCTGAGAAAGTGGCAGTTTGATGTCTGGTCTTGGGATGTGGACATTGCGAACAAACTGGAATCTGGCGGAATCCCCGGGTAAGTCAGGACAAAGTTCTTTCGTTACTTCCCTCCTGTTATTTCCTAATTTTGTGATAACACGTTTTCTGTGTGCAGAGTTCAGAGCCACAGATGAGAGAAGCAGTTATTTGGGAAGATATTAGACTTTGAAGCATAACATAATATTGTCCCTAAATATCTAATCAAGTAATTCAGAGATCACAGGATGAGGAGTCAGTACCAAGGTGCTCAGTTCTCTGCCCCAAGACCACTGGTTCTCTGACTTGGTGGTGTGTTGGAATCCCTAAAGGAATATTTTTAAAATACTGATGCCCACATCTCATGCTTGTTCATCTGAAGCAAAATTTGTGCAGAATTTATTTCAAATTCTTTAATGGTCAATCAAAATCAAGACCCAGTGACTATCTGTGTCTATATAACCTTGGACCAGTTAAGGAAATTCAGCACTTCCTGTGAAACACACCTGCCCTGCCGCTTTGGCTGTCAGGACCTCTGAAGAAGCTACCAGCCTGCAAAGGTGAACTAAGTCCTATAACGTAATATTAATATTAAGATTCCATTTACACAGACTAGAACTGAGATCACAAATGTGTATGAGCCAGTGAATTGTGATGACTTTGTGTGGATTCTCTTTCTGGGAGATGAGAAGATAGATCAAAGACAGACACATAGACAGACACACAGACAGACAGATAGTTGATAGAATCCACTTCACTTTTTCCCTGTCCATCTCCTAGATCTGCCTTTTAAATCATAGAACTGCTATAATTTTTTTTTACCTACTATCAAACAATGTGATATCTTGATGAAAAAATTACAGAAAGTGGAATCAGAGAAACTAAGGTTCTTACTCTGGCCCATGCTCAATTCTTTTACCTTTATCAACTTGTATGAAGCAAATACAACACCTGGCATGAGTTTTCTCACCTTAACTTGACCTGCACTGTGTGACTGTGAGAACTCAGGCTGGTGCTTACCTCTTCGAGTCTTCCATGCAAAAGAGAGATAATGCTTGTGGTATGGTAGCTTGGGGTAACTTCCGTCCTCCTTGAGGGCTTATTTTCTTATCTGTCAAACAGGCATAGTCCACTTCACAGATCTCTTCTGACCACTGCCTGGGACTGAGAAATGTTTTGTGAGCTGTGCAGGGACAAAACCACGTTGGCTAATGTCCTTAGGAGAGATCTCTCACTGCATGTTCTTTTCTGTCACTGTTGACCACACAGGTTTGGAACTATGCTAAGCCTGGCACTGATGTGTCACCACCGAGTTTCTTAAATCCCTAAATTCTTGTGGGTTTTCCTTACCTGCTGAATTTAAACCCCAGAGAGCCAGCCCATCTACATCACAGACCTGTGTCTTCAAAGCACACCTGACCGAAAAGTTTGCAAGTCTCAGAACACAGTGAGGAGAGTTTGCAGGATATTGCTCACCTTTGGAATTATTTTAAGTGAATATTCTGAGGCACATTAACGACCAGGAGAATTACTAGGCTTAAATCACAAATCATGCATTTAAACCATGGTTTACTTAGTAGTTATAAGAATTGTGGCAAGTTTCTTTACCTCTGTATTTGGTTTCTTCATCACACAATTGGGCTGAAAACACTAAAAACCTGAGAAAGTTAGTTTTAAGTGTCACAACGTACATCAAGTACTTAGGCTTCCCTGAAGCAGGCCGCGTGTGTCCATGTGCAGAAATCTAGTTCTCTAGATTCCTCATGGTTTGAGATCATTTTGGTTCATGCTTTTCTGCTTCTTTACTGTTCATTTTTTAAACCTCTCTGAAGCCTGATCTTCTAAAGCAATGGTTACCAAGCTTCAGTGTGCATTTCACAAGGGGACTCCTTAAACCAGAGGCCCCACATGCTCAGAATTTCTGGTCCAGTGTGTATGGATGGAACTAGGCAGCTTCTAGCTAAGCCTTTCCTTCCTAATTCCATGGTGATGGTGATCCTGCTGGCCTTGCTGCAGTTTCCAGGGCTTGGGGCTATTGGAGTCTCCTTTGAAAGGTGATCTGTTTTTCCTGTCCCAAGCAAAGAGTTGATACAGATAAGCACATGTGGTTATAAGATTTTATACCTATTAAAAGCAGGATAAAACAGACACTGCAGAGCAAGACTGAACCAAGTAAAATAGGGAGGGAAAAGTACATTCTAGAGGGTGAGACTGGGCTCTCGGGAAGAGACAGAGGCAGGAGCTCAACAGTATTTCCCATGGTGGCGTCAGGGCTACGGCCATCTTGTCAAACACCTGCTCACATTCTCGCAAGAAGTCTATGTGCAAGACATAGGTAATCGTTCTGCACGTGTGTCCTGGGATTTCACCATCAACAGGCCACGTGTGCTTTCCCTGCTACTTTTAGCCATAACTTAGCCTCTTGCCTCAGTGCAGACCATTGCTGTTGAGATTTTGTTAACTCAAATAATACATATGAAATCCTTTGTCCTGTGTTCAGTACTTATGAATCGTGGGTGTGGTTGAAGGACTAATCATGTGATTTAGCAGACAGGTTCAAGAAGGATACTGAGAGTGAAAGTCCTTGTCTTCACTCAATTGGGCTAGTATCATGTATAGGGCTCTGTCACTAGGCCAATTTCACCACTTGCAGAAGGAGAGCAAAAGAAAAGGGGAGAGAGACAGAGACAGAGACAGAGACAGAGACAGAGACAGAGACAGAGACAGAGACAGAGACAGAGAAGAACGGGCCTTCCATGGAGGGCTGTTAGAGAAAATGGAAATTATATGAGATAGTCTAAGAAGCCAGAATATAGTAACACCTTTGACTGTAAAATAGCAGTAAAATAAATGTCCCACTGTGGTTAGATCTTATTTACTTTTATGGCTATCATTACTATATCCTGGCATTTAAAAATTATCACAAATGTCACATTTACTTGACATTTTCTGATATATGAGAATATTTGCTGAGTACCGATTCATTTCCTTAGAGGAAAATGCAATTGTTGGACTCTCATCTCTGCAAACAGCACACACTGAAGCTCAGGTTAGCAGCAAAAATGAAAAGATACAGCTAAAACCCAGTTTCAATTGAAAGGGTTCAGTATGCATTGATTAAAACTTCAATAGCAGGATCAGTAATCAGTGAAGGCAAAAATGTCTCTCACTACTAAAATCATAATATTGGCTTAGTACATGCAAATGTTAGTCCCCAGACACTGATAGCAGAATAATAAAATGTGGTATTGAAATAAAATGCCAAACAGGGTTGATATTTAACTTCTTTATTTTAAAATAAAATCAGCCATCACCTTTGCCAAATCCTTTTAAGAAGTTCATTTTTTTCTTAATGAAAGGTAAGAAAACTTCCAGAACCTAAATCATAACTTCACTGAGGAGGTAGACTGGGATTTTGACCTCATAGAAGTTGAAGTGATTTTTCATTCTCCTGAATGTATATGACTGAGTTCATATGTATTAGCACAAGCATTGTGAAAATATTCTGTATTAATTTCTCAAAACTCCAATGTCTTTAACACATTTATGTTTAATATCTTGCACTGAAATCAAAATATATATGAGGCTATTTGGAAGATGTGCGAAATGTGCCTTAAATGGTCAGAAATGTATTAGTTCTTTTTGTTTCTTTACATGTGCTTCACAATGAACTCTCTTCTCTGGAAGTGGATGAGGTAGAAGGGACAAGAGGGTGCAGACAGTACCGAAAGTACAATGCACTAAATGTCAGAAATCTCACTAAAAAACTGAAACTAAAACTGGCCTCAGGGCTGGGGATTTAGCTCAAGTGGTACCGCACCAATCTTGGACACACAAGGGCCTGAGTTTGATCCCTGGTACAAAAAAATAAAAAACTGTCCTCATTGTTTCTCTGGATATATTATTCCTACAGTCACAAAAGTCAAGCAAAGAATTATGGATCTACTTTATTTGTTTATTCATTGACAGGTGTATTAAAATTGGTTTTCAGGAGTGATTTAAGCTGAATTAGACAGTAGGAAGCTATGCAACAGTATGCTAAATTGAATAAATGCAATTCCATGAGAAACTAAAAAGAATATGGAGGATCACAATTAAGAAATTTTAGGACAGGAGTCTGAAGTGACAGAATGGGGCTGCAAAGGCCTCCTTCTGAAACTGGACTGTCTCCCATGAGCCTCGAGGGGATGTAGAACATACCACAGGCACTTGATCACACTTGTAGTTTTTAAGAACATTCTCAATAATTTAAGTATTTGTTTGTATAGCCTGTACAGTGTCCCACACACCAGTTTGGCTATCTGATAACAGCCTGACCCTGATAATACTCACAGTCACCTTAAGAGATAGGTAAGGTTATTTTTCTCATTTTTACGGATGGAAAAATGGGCTCATAAGGAATAAATAATATGTCCAAAGTCTCCCAGCTCCCAGGTGGTAGAATTGGGGTTTGAATGGAGGTCAGCTAGCAACACAGCCCGTGTTCATGTGCACCTTACAGGAGCTTCCAGACCACAATACAGCACAAGTCATCTAACACTGAGAACTGAAAAACTCTTCTCCATAAGGAACTACTGCAAGAAGTTCACATTCATCGAGTTTGATCTGTAATTCTCTTGTCATACATCATTTTGCTAAAAAACTTTAATGAACTAGGGACTACACTGGCAAACAGTGGTGCAGTAATGCGTGACTTGGCTGGTGAGGGCGCCCAGCCAACTGCCAGCTGGGAGGTGCCCAGGGCTCTGTTCTCTGCCTCACCCGGTGCTCACAGTCTAGGGGAAGTCAGATCTTAGGACAGTTTGCCAAAGGACAGTTAGTGTCGCCTTAGGCATCTATTAAACTTGCCCTTGTTTTAAGATGATTCTAGACATGTTGGAGAGAAGAGGCACAAATACATGAAAAATGCAATGACAGGGAAGGTTTCAAGGCCGTAAGAGAATGATCATTGCATGATGATTTAGATGATAACTGCCTGTGGGCTTCAGAAACACTCATGTCACTAGTTTTTCCAGTGTAATCAGCACCACTGAAAAGAGCCCTGATAGTTAAAGAATGCTGAGAGTTGTAAGAAAAGCTAAAAGAAGTGCTTAGGTGTGATCAGATGACTGCATTCTAGTGAATAAAGTTAGTGATAACTAACTGCCCCTTGATTTATGTTTATAGTTCTATTTGTTTATTCTTTCCGCATTTAGAGAGACAAGCACTCACTGTAAGCATGTGTCCTAACAGCACCCCAAATGCAGCCCCGATGATGGCGCTGCCCTGGACAAAATACAGCAGTAGCAATTGCAGGCATCATCAGGAGTGTATACTGACCTATGCTCTGTACACACAGGAGGATTCACATTTCCAAAGCCACTCTGGACTGCCTCAACGGTGACTATAATGTGGAAGAGGGTCATGGTAAAGAGAGGAATGAATTCTTGAGGAAGCATAATATAGAAACCTATTTAATTAAGCAGCCTGAGGAAAGTCTGCTGTCCTTGCCCGAAGACATCGTCAAGGAATCAGTGAGCTGCTCAGACAGGAGAAACAGTGGGGCAACATTCACAGAAGGATCCTGGAGCCCGGAATTGCCCTTTGATAACATCGTGGGCAAACAGAACGTAAGTCCTGGCTTCCTTCTTCCGGTTAGTCGCAAATGCATGCCTGAGTTCATCTCCAGCCCAGATGCCTGGAGAAAACGGATTCATGTTTAACCTTTTCTCCACTGAGCACCGTAATTGGAAATGATCTGACATGTCTCCTTAGGAAAGAATTAACCTATGTATGCAATTTCAGGAATTGACAGAAATGCCAGTGAGTTCCTGACACCTCCTTTTTCTTTCTTCCTTTTTTAACCCAGTTAACAGTAAATGTCATATGAAGCTGACTTGTGATTTTAACAAAATAAATCACACATAGTCAGAAGGATAAAACTGATGTTATTAAATGAAAGAGGAGTCAAGTACATACGAATGACCCTTTCCCGTACAGCTGTAGTAGACAGCTCTGAGATACTCTGAAATTTTGGAAACTATAAGAGCAGCAACAAGATGCTTAAATGAAGAGTGAGGGGACTCTGAAGTAGCACACAGTTTCAAAGCAACCAGCCACACATGTCTATTTTTATGTATCTCAATTTACATCTCACATGAAGGACAGGGGTACAAAGTCAGTACGGAAGGAGTAAATCACTAACCATCAAATTTATTGTAAATTTTTCTACATATTTTTCTAAATGTTAACATTGTGTTACACCCAACAATATCCTAAGAGCTCTAGAGACACTATAGAACTGAGGTCAAAGGAGGAAGCGGACCACGGTGGATGTGGATTCTGTCCTGCCCAGAATGCCTTTCAGACCAGCTGCAAATCACTTTCTCTGATGTGGTCCTCTTCCCAGCAATTCAGAGACTCATGGCTGAATTCATGCACTGTATGTCTCAACTGGGCATTTTTAAGGAAACAAATGAAAAAAGCCAACATTTAAGATTTAACAGACAATAGTCTTAATGTGTTCCAGTACCAAGCAGAAGCTGACAGTGCTGTGAACAAGGGATACCAAACCAATAGCATCTGGAGTTTTATAATGCAAAGAAAGGAGAATTTTTTACATGCATAGACCTGGACATTTTTCCTTAACTTGTAGACAAGAAGCATTTTTCTATTTAAAGTGGAAAAGTTGAAATGCTGAAAGTACATCTTTTTCCTGAAAGATCCCAAGACCGGTGGGGTCCCTGTGGCCAGGTCAACAGAGTTTCCTTCCTGTTCTGTGGAAAGGAGCTCGGAGGTAATGCAGGTACCACGTGCCACTAGGATAAGATACAGGTCGGGTATGGCCCACATACCTCGAAGGAGTCTTCTCTAAGGTCTTTGCTACTCTTTTGGTCATGAATTTTCAAAAAATTATCCCACAAAGATCCCCACTGATTTCAATTCCAACTTCTTTCCCTCCCCAAATCAGTGTGCATGGCCGAATCTGCTATTATATCAAATGTGGGTCTTAACTTCCTCCCAAAATGGATGTGTGGCCAGCTGATGTGCTTTCTGCTTCATCTGCCTACGACTGGCTGGAGTCTGAATGCTGATTGTTTAGAGAAAAGAAGGTGCATGCTTCACCCTGAATACCTCTGTCATTTTTTATAGAAAGTTCTTTTTGGGGCTATTTTGTTTTTTGGTTTTTTTTTTCCTTTTGGAAAAGTCTCTCCATTAAAACTGATTGTAAGAATTGGGATAATTCCTTACTGTTCCAGTCTCAATTGTACCTGACTTTGGTGCTAATAGCTGAGCACCAAAATTCGAGTTGAAGATGCCTAGTTCCATTTCATGACTGATTTACCTAATAACATTTTATGGTAACAATTGAAACACTTCTTTGCAAATTTTCTAAACACATCTACTGATGTCACAGTTAGTATGGAAATGCCATATTAGTCAAAGACTGTTATTATTCGTGTTTAAATATACCACATATTCCCTATGAGGCTTGAGCTTGGCCCAGATATAACCACCTGGGTCATCTTTTGTGGGAATAATCTCCATTCACTTTTATGTTTTTAGACTTAAAAGTCAGTGGATGTGTGCTGATACCGATAAGTAACCACGTGGCATTAATAACATTTGGGAAGATCGTGGCCACTCAGGGTCTGTACCTGTGCCTAATTCTAGAAGTCAGGGAGCCATACGTGCAATTTAGGGCTGTAATACATCCCTAGAAGAGAGGGAAACTGGTCTGTCTGGGTCTACACTGTGCCAAAACACTCAGTTCCACAGAAGCTACGACCATCTGAGTGTTTGCACAACACAGATAAAACATAACAATGCTTCACTGGAGATTTTCCAGCTAAACTGGCCAGATGTTTTGGGTGCTATTGATTCATAATGTACACTTAGAAATGTTTTTAATGACATTGTGTTGCTGTGTCGTGTTCTAAGCTGTGTATACAGCAGATGTTCAGATAGTAACATCTTTATGTATTCATTCAGTAAGGATAAATCAGCATCTATTTAATAACAACTACTTTTATTTTTAAGAGAAGGGGAAGCAAAGAAAAACTTTTGAGGTAAAGTCAGTGAGGAATTTATATACTTCATGAAGACAGGAATTGCAAATGTGTATAGTTAAACTATAACTACAATAATATCTGCTAAATCACATAGCTTGATTAAAATTTGTCAAATGATCGACTGAAATGATAGATATGTATAGTGAATGGAAATCTATCAGAAATGAATTACAGCCCTAACTATTCTGCTTGCTACCAAGAGCCCTTGGGTGACTTCCTTCCAGAACTCAGTGCCTTCACCTGCACAGTAGTACAAGTGGACCTGACTATCTCGCTCACCTGGGACTACACCCACTCACTGTCTCCACCCGTGACTTACTCTGGACTCTAGCAAAACTGGTGTGCTGTGTCTACTTCAGCAGCTGCCAACCAAACCACAGCAAAGGACTCACCAGCATTTACAAAAGTTATCCTTAGATGGCTATCCTAGCAACTGTCCCGAAATATGAACATCAAATTCATCAATAGCAATCAGAGCAAAATATCTCAAAAAAATTTAAACTCCTAAGGAATGAAACACCATTTTCTTGAGGTTCTGGCTAATTGAGTTTTGATGATAAACACCTGAACATTGTTACAAACACCCTCACATTTTGCAGACTTCAAGACCCTGTTTTTAACATGAAAATTATATTGCCATATCAAGTAATATGATCCTTAGGATTTGGTTTCTTTCCTTCTTGTTTCTTTCCCTTTAAAGTGAGTTGCAAACCAAAGGTCAGGCCCTTTTTTGTGCACGTAGGAATGTCTACAAGAAAGGAACTCGCTACATTCAAATTCATTTTACTTCTGTCATTCAAGTAGGGAAAGTCAGTGTAACCAAGATGCTCACCGGTTCGCTCCTTCATCCAGCCATTTATTTGAGTGCTGATTGAGTAACCTCACTTTGCAGAGAAGTTGCTAGTATTGAAAACAGGGAGACAAAGGACGCATCAAGCAATCAGGAGCTTGAAATCCAGTGGTGGCACTAACAGGCCGGGAGGCTCAATGTGAACACTGCAAAGACTAACAGCAAGTGTACTAGAGGGAGAGGTGTGACCCAAAGGGGTGGAGGGAGACTCCTCCAAGCAAGGGAAACAGGCTCAGATCTACACTGGGCACAGCTAGGAATGAGGAAAAGAAACCCAGAATAGGGAAGTGTCAGTCCAATTTCTCACCTTAGCTTCCTACTGCCCAAGACCAAAACACAGGCTTCTCTTCCCCCAGAAACAATGTCACTTGAAATTTCTCCTCCCCAAAAGCAACTGAAATATTGGATACTGGTCTTAAAAAAGAAGCTGTGTCTTCAGAATTGCTTCTGGGATAGGCTACCTAGTATGGAATTGACCACCTTAGTCCAAAAATTATAGGCAAATTTTTCTTTGTTCTTAAGGATCTGAACATTAGATTCTCTTTTGATGTCAGTGGCATCAGCAAGCTTAGAGGGAGGACAGGAAGGACTAGAAACTTCCCTGAAGACCAGCTACATTTCTCTTGTACCACGGCTTTTGCCCACTCCCCAGGTTTTCAGCACCCCTGACTCAGGGCAGCGGCTCAGTGCAGCCAGGGAGTTACTAGAGGCATCTGGTTTGTCACTCTGTTCAGAAAAGCAAGTGGATCTGAAGTCTCCCAGGGAGTGTTAAGTGGATTGAGTAAGCAATTAGATCATTAACTTCAGCTAATTACCTTTCCTGTCTCTGAAGGTCTTGAGGTAAACTCAGGTGGAAGAGATAAAAGTACATGTGACTCCTGTCGAATTACAGCTCTCAAATGTACACCTGGTCGGCACCCATAGCACACATAGCCTGTGGTTACTACAGAGCAGTAACTGAGAGAAATTTTTCCAAAACAAGTCAGACTCTTTTTTTCCCCAGGATTTGACTAGTGGTGTGTGCATATACCCTGTTGAAGAGGAATGGATCAAAGTGCATAAACAATATTTCAGATATGGGACAGTCAATGTATGATAGTTTAAGTGAAAATAGGTCGGGAAGAGAAATGGCAAAAATTTTCCCATATTTCTTCATTCTTCCAATTTGAAAACAAAGAACTGGATATTGCTTTAAAATAATCCCAGAGCCCACACTTCAGATGACTGGGCTATGATCAGCCACAGTGACATTTCTTCAGTGGGCTCCATCAGTCAATATTCCCTTCTTTTTGATACCAGAGACACTGTTTTCATCTAGTGGAATTTATAACTATGAGGGTTTTTTCTTTCCAAGTTGTATTTGGTTGAATGGTTATTTCCACATGTTTTGCGGTAATTTGGCCGATGTGTCATGATCTGTCAGGGAACTGCTCTCATAAACAAAGCCTGAGATTCCCCCCAAGGATTTAATCCCAGCCACAGCAAAGACATTTAATATTTCTGTGGGTTCGAACACCCTCATCCGAGCTCTTTGTGTGTGAGCTTCTTTTTGCCTCATCAGAGTTAGAAAGGAATGGCAGTGTTTAACCAGGGCACATGTGCGGGCCTCACGG
Organism: Thryonomys swinderianus; assembly: GCA_004025085.1. NCBI lineage: Eukaryota > Metazoa > Chordata > Mammalia > Rodentia > Thryonomyidae > Thryonomys > Thryonomys swinderianus. The sequence goes on from PVIC010008689.1 coordinate 33,033, forward strand.
AGTGTTTCTGCGAATTTCTCTCACCTGTCTAGGACCCCCAACCCCATGGGGAGCCCAGGCTATGAGTGACCAGGTTTGGTGGTGTTTCTCCCACCCTCTGGCTTTTATCAGACTCTCCAAGGGTCACTTCACACCATGAGAGGTCAGGGCTTGGGGCTTCACTGTACTGCTCACAAAGGGCCACCTGAAGAGATCAGCACACGGACTTCTCGTGTTCACAGGATTATTCTATTAAGTTGAATACACACCCATGCCATCATCGCCCCCTTCAGAGTCATGCCTCCGGACAGGTAGCTTTAACATGCCACTAAGTGAAAGCAGGTCATTGCCGATGGTCCCTCTTAATTTCAGCTTGTGTCCCCGCTGAGTGTCAAGCTGAGCTTCCCAGGAGCATATAGCCCTAAACAGGGGAGGTGTGTGCTAGAAAGACTGTCAGTCAAAGAGAATATTAGTTGTCATACGAACTTGACGAAGCCAGTGATAAGAATCACTGAGAATTGGCTACCTTCATAAAATCCTAGGAATATGATTATGCAGAATAAAAATCACTGCTTGGATAAGGACAGATTTTTTTCCCACCACAATATCCCTGACATTTTGATGCAATCTTTTTCCCAGACAGTAACTATGTCCCAGTGACAGTGACAAAGAAGCAGAAGATGCAATATTTAAACTTCTGTGCCTGGTTTATTTCATTTGGCATTATGGTCTCAAAATACATCCATTTGCCTACTAATCACTCAAATGTATTATTGTTCTTTATGGCTGAATAGTACTCCTTTTCATATGTATACTATATTTTTTTATACATTCATCAGTTGGTAGGCAGATAGGCCCCTTCTATAATTTAACTATTTTGAACTCTGGTGCTATAAATACAGATATGCATGTATCACTGTGATATGAAGACTTTAACTCCTTCAGGAAGATATGCAGAAGAGAAATAGGGGGTCAACTGCAATCTCTATGTTTAGTTTTGTGAGGAACCTCCATACTGGCTTCCAACATAGTTGTACGACTTTACATTCCCACCAACAATGTAGATGGCAGACCTATACTAATTTCAAAAACTATGGTATATTTTTAAAAAAGAACTGGAGGATGATTCCAAATTTTGTCTCCTTTGAAGCAACCAGGCAGCCAGCCAGGAAAGCACACTGAGGAGTCAAACAGCTCAGACAGGAGTTGGTTCATTTGTCTCTGCCCAAAGAAGTGGCCAATGGTAGCAGAATCCTCTTGGAATAAACAATGATTATAAAATCCAAGCACAAGGAGATGTCGTGTATCCCTAGTTTCCACGTGTTCCCTACAGATTCATGGTAGTCCCTGGCAGCAGGAGTTGACATCAGCATGAGAAAAAATAAGGGTAAACCAAGGAATTATTCACGCAATTAAATATACCTGGTATGAAGGTTTAGTTTATTCTGAGATTACATCGTTCATGTTGAAAAAAAATAAGCGCATTTTAAGTCACGGTCATATTGCAGAATTGCTGCTACTGTGATCTAACTAAATCAGCCCTACAATTATTTTTTTGAAACTTCCCTGCTCTGTGAAATCCAGCAGTTCTTAAGCTGCTGGAGGTGTGAGACGCTTGTGGAAAGGGGAGATTCATTTGACGCACAGAAAGAAAACCATAAGGAAATTAAAGCCATGGAGAGTGACGAGGATGCCTGGCAGTGAGGGGACGTGGACGTCACCGCAGATTTGGTCTCTGGCGTTCAGTGCCAGCGAAAGGGCCCGGGAGAGCTAAAGGACCCCTAGACTCTCCGGCAAGGGCAGCCTGAAGGTCCTCCCACCCCCTCTCCAAGATGAAAACCTAATTTTGGCACTTTTTAAGCTGTGTGGAAAGAACTTCTTCCCAAGAAAGTAATGAGAAATACACCCCGCGGCTACCGCCTGGGGCGTTGCGTAATGCCGTTTACAAACAGCGGCCCACGCCCTCCAGCCTTGTGTGGATCTTGCTGTTCCATTTTCCGCAACGTTGGTCCCTGCTTCCTCCTCTCTGCTTCAGTCCTTCCTGCCTCTCGCGGAGCCATGCCTCCCTCTAACATCTATCCTTTTCTCTGTGGTAGTCTCCTTGGTACTTAGAGCTGAAATCAACTGTGTCAGTGCCCTAGGAGTATATATTTCACTCTCGTGTTGGCACACTCTCTCCGGACTCCGTCCTTTATCCCGAGCCTGGAGGAGAGAGTTTCTGCAAATGCTACCACTCATGAAGCTCTGACAGGATTCTTTGAAGAGGTCAGATTTAGATTGCTCTGGCTATTCCCAGGAAGACTGAACGGAAGGGACAGAGTCCTTAGCTAACAGGCTGGGTGACCCCAGAGAGCTCAGGGCTCCTGGCTGCATCTCCGTCCTACTCACAGTGGGTCTGATGCAGCTCAAGATGAGAGCTCTTGAACCGGTCTCTCCACGGCTGTTGACACAGGAAGGGTGTAGCCAGGAGCCTCTCTGAGGTCCTCCGTTGCCTCACAGGCCACCATGCGGTGATTACGGAATCTCATTTCATGGAGCCAAGCTGAGAGGCTCACCAGGCAACACGGTTGTGCATAGTATGTACAGAGGGAGAGTTTCCACTTCCTCACTCAACAGAAGCACCGCGCCCTCTAGCTCCCCGCAGAAGGCTGCTCTTCTCCCTCCTCCTTCAGGTCTCAAACTGGAGGTGGGAACAAGCATTGCATTAGCTGGAGCCTCGTGACTGCGCACCAGGAGACAGGTCTCCACGCCCAACTCCTGTGCCTCCTAAGCCAATGCAATTTCTGCATCCATGTATCCAATGCAGTTACCACCCATGGGGGTTGTGCTTTTCCCCACCTCACGCTGTGTGACCCTGTGGAAGGTGGGGGGCTGGGGCTGCTTGCATTATTTGTGTAAACGAAGTTGTACACATATATCTATATGAGTATATAGATATATCATTGTCCACTCGGGGAAGGATCCATTTGAGAAGTACAAAATGTAATAACATCCATTGAAGCAGATCCTGGCTCCCCGGACTAGTCAGTCTACGAGGAATGCTTAGAAAGGAAATGCAGGTTCAGAGGCCCTCAGGCCTCCCCACCCCCCTTGAGTAAAAGAGCTCATGAAAATGTGGAATCAGCTCCGTGAGAGATGACCATTTTTGTGGGCTTTTTGGATCCATTTTCTTTCTGTTACCTCTTTGGCTCTCTTTCTCTCATACCCGGGACGTGCCTGGTGAGAGAAAGGGTTGGGATTAGACATTTCCAAGACGGCCGCTGTCCTAACGGTTCAACCAAAGGAATTCAGTGCACCTACACAGAGGAAACGTGTCCCTCTTAATGTGATGCTTGACCTGGTTGTGTTTCTCTGGCCTAAATTGTAACTGATAAAATTTTGTAGGTTTCACTGAATACAACTGCATGGAATGCTGTTACTGTTGGCAATGCCGCGTGATCTAAAGACATTGCATTTCTTTGTTATCCAAAGGGGACTAGCAGGTTTATTGTGTTTGCATGTGCTTTCCCCCTAGACTCTGGCTGCCCTAACAAGAAATTCAATAAATCTGCTTCCAAACCATCTTGCACAAGCTTTGCATGTCCAGTCTGGGCCTGAGGAAATTAACAAGAGAATAGAACATACCATCGACTTGCGGAGTGGCGATAAATTGAGAAGAGAGCATATCAAACCGTTCTCACTGATGTTTAAAGACTCCAGCCTGGAGCACAAGGTAGAGCTGAGTCTCCACACTGGCTCTTTTTCTGAAGTAAATGATTGTAAATGTTCTTGGGGACAGAGATGGCACCCAGGGGATGTGGTCTGGGGTTGTTTGCGGTTCGACTTGGTTTGGTTTTGTACTGTCTTTTCCTACATGCCTTCAAAATCGTTAGTAGACTAATGGCCTTGCAACAAGGTGCTGTGCGAAAAGGGAGCCACAGCTTTGCTCTTGACTAAAGGAATCCACAGGAAGCCTCAAAAGACTTTCTTCCTCTTGGATATTGTTAAGCCAATTGATACTCATGTCCACTTGCCTTTCCTTTCAGGTGAATGCATCTCATTTGCAACCTTTGTAAAATATTGCCTGAAGGCACCTATCCCTTGTATGCGTTAGGGATTAACGTTGCCTTCCTTGAGTTTAGGTATCTACTGTCCAGGTTTCAGAGCCATCCGCTGATTCAGAAAGCCAGGTGCAGGGTTAGGAGGGAGAAGATAAGTTGTGGACATGGAGCAAGTGTGAATTCACCCTCACCACTTCCTTCTCTGTGACTTCCCATAAGTGAAATGACCTCTGTGAGCTTTCATTCCCTGCTGTACGATACAGGTGATGGCTCGGGTTAGCACGGAAAGCTCCAGAGCAGCGTCAGTTAGGCGAAGTGCTCAGTATGCCCCTTCCCATGTTCTCGCCGCACCCAGTCCTGAACTGTGCGGGAAGCTGACAGGAAAGGTTACTGTCTGCTTCTCGGCGCTTCTGCTCTGCCCTGAACAAGGCCGCTGACAGACCTTCCCTGGCTGAGCACAGGAGGTGATTTCTGTCTGCAAGAACCTCGGGCAGCAACAGCAGGGAATTTAAAAGTAAATTTCAGGAGTTTGATCTAATACTCTGTAAAGCTCCAGTGAACAACCCTGTTTTGAGTTTGTTCAGCTGCCCGGGAGATTCTGCTTCCCTCCGTTGGGGACAGCTACACGTCAGTGCGCATGCGCCAGGCCCGGTGTTTCTTGGGTAACTACAGATTTCAGACTCCAAATTTAACACCTTCACATGCAATTCCCAATTCAAAAGCATTGTGTTCATGAAGTAATCCTGCTTTGGAAACGTTCTGCCTTGCTTAATGCCTCTAAAATAGCAGGTGTTGTTTTCTTACTCATAATATAAGGAAGGGATTCAGGTCCAAATTAAATGCATTGTCTTTCCCGGTCCTTCCATCAAAAGAGTTAGGGAGCCGGGCGTGGTGGCTCACGCCTGTCATCCCAGCCCTCGGGAGGCAGAGACAGGAGGATTGCTGAGTTCCAGGCTTGCCTGGGCTACATAGTGAGCTCAGGGCCAGCCTGAACTACAAAGCGAGACCCTGTCTCAAAAAAAAAAAAAAAAAAAAAGTAAAAGTGAGGCTCTTCAATCATAAGATTCCAGAAATCCAGAATAGCATCAGTGTGCAGTCACTGTGGTACTGTGAGTACTATGAGAAACATTGCTATCCCGCTTATAAGGAGAAAACTAAAGTTCCAAGAACTTAGCTAAGATGGCATAGCTCAAAACCTGCCACTGTGCTTCATTGATTGTAAGGTGCCATTGGCTGACAGATGCCCTATGCTGGGGGTTTGCTATACCAGAACTCAACTCATAACCTTGTGCTTGCAAGGCAGGAGACAGAGCCATTGAGCTAAATCCCCAGCCACAAGATGCCTTATTTCCTGTGCAGCACCCAGAAAGAAATATAACCCAATACAAGACATCTACAAGAAAACACACAAACATGAGTGCACACACAGAGATACACTCACACACACATACACACACAGAAACTGAAGCTTATAGCTCAGGGGGGAAATGAACAAGAGGGAAAAGAGGACCCCAGGAGGTGAGGGCCATGTGCTGAGCCCTGATATTGACTAGAAGGGGAGAAGCTCACCAAGATTTAAATTCCAAATGGAATTTGCACCCCTTTGCTGCCTGAATTCACACTCTGAATGCAGTCTTTAAAAATAAATGTCTCAGGGGCCGGAGGGTTAGCTCAGAGGTTCCGGCGCCTGCCTCGCAAGCGCAAGGTCCTGAGTTCAATCCCCAGTAACCACATACAATGCTGGGCGTGGAGACTCACACCCACCAGCAATCAATACCACATGCCAGAGTGCCGGGTGTGGTGACTCACACCTGTCATCCCAGCACTCGGGAGGCAGAGGCAGGAGGATTGCTGAGTTCCAGGCTTGCCTGGACTACATAGTGAGCTCAGAGCCAGCCTGAACTACAAAACGAGACCCTGTCTCAAAAAAAAATAAAAAATAAAAAATAAATGTCTCAAGGAAGAGGATTTAATTTCAAGGGGGCACCAGCTTATCATTGCCACCTGGTGTCCAGTAGAAGCAATTGCAAAAACCTCCCTGGAAAGAACGCAAAGCTTTGAGATTCCACAGATAGTAAGATGCATTCTGGTTTCAGAGATACTGCAGTGTGTATTTTATCAAAAATTTCACATTATAGTTAGAAATGTGTTTATTAGAATGATTGATGTACATATATATTCATAATTATAAAAAATTATTTTCTTTCCACTGCCCTATCCTGCTTCTTGGGAACAAATCTGAAGCATTAAGCTTGTTTTCTTAAAAAAGAAAATGTGGAAATGAAAACAATGATTGTATCCTTACCATTTTTTAAGGAAATAAATGCTTCATTCTGTTTGAACAATAAAATAATATGCACATAAAGGAACGTGTTTTCAACATATGAGAACAAGACTTCCACACGGCTTATGATGCTAACTACTTGCTGAATAAATAAGATGAGCAAAATCTGAGAACACTGCCGGGCATGGTGGCTCACGCCTGTCATCCCAGCACTCGGGAGGCAGAGGCAGGAGGACTGCTGAGTTCGAGGCTTGCCTAGGCCACATAGTGAGCTCAGAGCCAGCCTGAACTACAAAGTGAGACCCTGTCTCAAAAAAAAAAAAATCTGAGAACATCAAAGTGTGCTGCGTGGCCTCCTACGGCTGGCCTCAGTTTACTTTTGTGAACTGAAATCTAAAAGACAAGAGCTTGATTTGACCTGACCCTTTCTGGGAAGTTCCAGAAGACAGATGTTCCACTCACTCTCTGCCATGGAGTTCGAGGTGGTTCGTCCCTGTCCTGCCCACACTCTCCAACCGTGTTGTGAGCCACACTTCAGAGACGCATGCCCGAATTCCCGCGGCTAAGCCAAGTCTGGGCAGTTCATTTTCGCTTCTCTGTTCCCGGGCTGTGAAATCAGGACTTGGACAGCTCCCCGCCAGGCTGACGGGGGCTGCGCGTCCTGACTAGGGCGACCTGGGGCGCTGGCCTTCTCAGAACCGACAGGGTCTTTATTAGCACCATCTCTTTTCACTCTCAAAACTCTCCCAAAGTGACATCATGTTACGAACCGTGGGAGGAAAGGCCGGTTTGGAATAGGGCTTCAACATGTTCACTGCCCAGCAACAGCACACGGACTCCCTGAACAGAACCTTCCCTCGGCCAGGAAAAGGGACACTTCAACCCTCGTGAACTCATCACGCTCCTTCACCGAGTCGTTTTCCAATCCCAAGGGCAGCAAAAATTGAAACTACAGTAAAAAGATGTCGAAATAGACGTGTGTGTCACACGCTGCAGTGATATCACTTTGTTTTCTTATTTTTAGAAAAGAATGAATTTTCACTCACAAAAGTGCATATCAAATATATAAATTAAAACAAAGCAAATAATCTTCTCTTTTGACCTTGAAACTTAGTATAACATCTGTTAACATTTTGGCATCTGCCATGCTGATCTAACATGAATGTGCACCTATGTATTTATCTGCGCAATTTTTGTAAAAAATAATCGCTTTTGTAGGCAATATTTTGTAATATAGCATTAAGCATTATCGGCTTAGGCTTTTTTTTTTTTTGAGACAGGGTCTCGCTTTGTAGTTCAGGCTGGCCCTGAGCTCACTATGGAGCCCAGGCAAGCCTCGAACTCAGCAATCCTCCTGTCTCTGCCTCCCGAGTGCTGGGATGACAGGGGTGAGCCACCATGCCCAGTGGCTTAGGCTTTTTTTCACATTATTGTTTAGCAAAATACTTACAGCCATTGCACAGTGTTACACTGCACGTTTTAACCATTTTGGCTTTATTTTTTTTCAGCTTTTTACTCTTATAAATCATAAACTGTGCATAGTGGCCTTGTCATAGTTAAATCATATCATGGTTATTATTTCTTAAAGATAGAATTATAAAGAAAATAAAAGAGATTCTAGGTTTTAAATTTTAAGATATATTCTGAAATTATTGAGACTGCATTTTTTTAAATTATCAGTTTAAGATGCATTTCATCATTCTTATTTTTATTGTGATTGAAGTTGGAAGTATAGCCTTGTTTTCGGTTTCTACATTTGTTCTTTTGTAGTTTTTACATTTTTTCTTAATTGCTCATGTTTTATCATGGTGCTCACCTTTGTCTTGGTGAGCTCTGAGCCTCTTTATCCACTGGGGAGCCTGCCTCTTTGTGGAACCATTTATTTTGGACAAAAGATAATGTTTCTCAGCCTTTGGTCTCATTTCTCTTTTTGGGAAAAGATTCTGAGTTAAAAAGCAATTACTTACAATTATTTATGGGTCTTTTTAGGACAGAGGAACTTGCCTAAAGCTTTTAAAGCCTTGGAAGACCTTTATAAAATAAGACACTAATGTGAAAAGAATTTATTAAGCTCAGTGTTCCAAAAAATGTTATCACCTCAGGATGAGAGAATTTCTTCATCTTGAGTGGAGATTAGTATACGTTTGGTATATACTTCAAATTAATTATTTATGCCTGAGATATAAACAGTTACTGGCTTAAGTGTTAGAATGAAGCTATATCAGTGAATATCAGGTTTCTTTCCTTTCAATGCTGATATTTTTCTGCTCAATTCTAAAACTGCTTCCTGTTTGAAAGTCATCCCCCTGTCTCTGGGATACATGTATGCACAGAATTCTTTCGGTGTAGACTAATAGACCCCAAACATGAGAATCACATAGGGATCCAACTAGAATCTAGATACCTGCCCAATTCTCTGCCTTGGAAATGATTTTACAGAAGCGCTTGCACTTTGAGAAATGCTCTTTGCCATTCTGAGTTGCCATCCATCTTTCTTTGTCTTAGCTGAGCATGGAAATTTGGGCTGAACATTTACCCCACACGTTCAGAGACTGGCTCATGTCAGAAGATCCTCTGCTCCACACCCAAGCCCATGCAGCCTTCTGTGGCCTTCAGGGGATGCCTCTGTAGGGCTCACAAGACCTTGGATCAAATCCCACTCTGGAAATAAAAGTGGGCACACAGCACTGTTGATTAACTTACTGGTCATTAGTGGACACTGACAGGTGTCTATCTTCCTGTCACCCACATCAACCTCTTGTGTGACTGCAGAAGGCTCATTTAAGTTACAAACATGAGTCTTCATTAGGTTAGCCTCTGTTAAGAGAGAAGATAGAACACGGACTTGGTTTACTCGGTAGTAGACACTTGAACCCAACTCTTTCCAGTCGCTGTTTGGGCGATGCCAGACCAGGGCCTTGGGCTCTTTGCAATGCTTATGATCACCTGCTTTTGGATGCTGATATGAAAATTAAATGGCAAAATATTTGTATAATAGAAGTTTCCATAAGTGCAATAGTCTTTCTTTTCCCTTGTCTTTCTGATTACTTTTATGTCATTCCAGTACTGAGTAAAGAAGTTTAAATACATCACTTAAAAGAAATCTCATATTGTAAGAACTTTTTAAAGAGAGCATTTCATGATAAATGGTTAGAGTGAACCACGTTATTGCATCTTGTATCCTAGGACACACGAGCTCCACTCTTTATAAATGTAATCGAGTCCAGGCTTGGCGCCCCCGGGAGGTCCATTCCCATCAACACCTCTAGATCACGGGGACGAACCGGTGACTGTGTGAGCCTCAGCTGTGTGTTAAAATGAGTCAGCGTCATTTGTCTCGCTTTCTCTAACCGATTCAATGCTGCCAAATCCCTATTACTACTTTTTCCAATAAGATGAGAAAGATGGGCTATATCTAAGGGCCTCCAATGTTAGATTATTTCCAAAGGCCGTGCCTTTCCTCCTAGGAAAATCAGTAGACAAGAATTTTGAGGTCCTTTCTTCTTGCAGAATTTTCTTTTTTGCTCTGCAAGAACTCTTTCTATCCTCACTTCTTGTGATTCCTGCGTGGTCCACCTGGCACAACATGAAACACATGCTCTGCTGCGCTTGTGCGCCACGTGTGTTCCCTCCACCAGACATCCAACACTGAGTGCTTCAGGAAGAGCTAAAGCACTGAGCACTTGCACTCCTGTTCGTGGTCTAAGGCCAGTCATTGAACTTCCCATCATAAGGGCTACTCACAAGGTTGCTGAGCAGGTGAAAGGCAGATAGTATTCATGAAGTACCTCAGATGCTGTAATTCCTTGCAGCTAAGGTAGCATTGTGACAGGAAAATTGATCTGTCAATCACTTATTACTACATGTATCTTAGCCCTATCATGAATATCTTATATTTGTAAGTATTAGTTTTACTGTTTCACCAGTAAGAGAGCCTGGGAGAATTTGAGCAGTTTCCCATGGTTCACATTTAAAGAAGGCAGGAGACTTAGAGTTCAAAATTAATTCACCACGTCTCCCAAACCCAGACCATTTCTAACACACCTTGCAAAATTCTACAGTTTACACAGTGCCTGCTTCCCATGCAGTGTGCAAGGCACTGGAGATGTATTCTGTGGCCTCCACGGGAGGGGAAAGTATGTCAACAAGTGTGACAAGTACATTGGAGAAGAAATAGAGCAAAGCCAAAATCATCATAATATCTTTTAGCATCTACCTACCCCACAACACACCAACAAATACGTGTGTGGCCAACCATGTTGAAAGCAATTCACCATGAATTTCTCCATCACCCAGAGCCTTGTTAAAGATAGACTACGCCAATGGCAATTCTATCCCTCTACCTATGAATGCAAATGTAAAATCGAATTGGAGACTAAGTAAACGCATGAGACAGCTTTTCTCTCATAACAGTGGGAAGTGGAACGATTCCTTGAATCAGTTTTTGAGCTGTGTGTCCAAAAGTAGGCAGATTAGATCGAGTAGTCATAGTTAGCTATGAGACTAAATGGCTCAAGAGAGAAAACAAAGCCGGAGATAACCTGATAAAAAGACCAAGTAGACAGTCAATTAAACCGAGGGCACTCTTCACTTTTTTACACATAAATTACCTATTAGGTTTTGCTCAGTTTTTATTTAATAATGACTCTCATAACTGCTCACTGTGACCCAAGGGCTATGCTGAGTATTTTTTTTTTTCTGAGACAGGGTCTCGTTTTGTAATTTGGGCTGGCCCTGAGCTCACTATGTAACCCAGACAAGCCTCGAACTCAGCAATCCTCCTGCTTCTGCCTCCCAAGTGCTGGGATGATGGTTGTGAGCCACCATGCCTGGCTATGCTGAGTATTTTTTAGGCATTCATTTAATGTTACCTTTTTCAGTAACATAAAAATAAGATTTTACCATATAAGAGAATCCTTAGATGATGTTTTCGCTGAAGACACTTGTTCTTTTTCTGTCTTCAAAATTTCTCAATTTCTCTATTCTTCATAAAGAAAACCAAAGTTCAATGAATACTAAAAGATTTCAGGAAAAAATGTGTCATGTACTTTGACCTGTTTCTTTCCTCTTCTCAGTTTTTATTGGAGTTATAATTCCTGATCAAATAATAAAAGAAGAATTTGGCAACAAAATAAAGCAGTGCAAAGAAATGACCTTGCTTTTTTCCTGAGACACTGGGGATCGAACCCAGGGTATTTACACTGAGCTACAAGGGCCTGGGCTGCAGCTCAGTAGCTCTGTGACTGCCTGGCAAGCACAACAAAACAAAGTACTGACCCACAGCTACAGCACTTTCTTTTTTCATTCGTCTTTTTTTTTTTTTTACATCTAAACAAGGTTTTGCTAAGTCTCTACATTGTGCATGCTGGGTTTGAACTCTGTCGCCCACTAAATGGACTTTCTGAAGGGTTAGAATATTGGACTCTGGAATTAGAAATCTTTAAAATGCACGTTTTTGTCTTGGGAATATTCAGAATGTATTGAACCTCTTCATTTCATATTTAGACCCACCCATTCGCTTTCCTTTTTCTAAATCAGATAGTTCCTGGTCATTTATATAATAATATTTTTAATAAATTATTCTGTTACAGTGTCAGGTTTCTCTTCAGCTTTCGCTGCTGTAGTAAGTTCCAAAACAGTAGGGATATTTAAACTTCCTCTTTCTGATAGGAAGGACAGATTTCAAAGAAGCTCAGGAGAAAAACTGTTCCTTATTCAACCAGCAAGCTGTGAAGCTCCTTTACAGTCTTCATATTATCTTGTAAAATTACTACCTCAAATAATTTCAAGGGCCATTTCACTTGAATTCTTTTATCACAACAGTGAGCCACCTCCAGTCTTACAAAGCCAGAATTTTCAGTCAGAAGTACCAACTTGATCAACACTGGTACAGTGCAGAATAATAGGATTATGATTATTCCAAATAAATAATCATGAGCATCATCATCTAAAGCCATGAGACTCTAGCAATGTACCCAAGAGAAGTTACCGCCCCCTGGGCCTCTTCGCTGCTTTGGGGCTAAATCTCTAATTGGAGACACATGTATCCTTCTTCCTCAGGAGGAAGGTTGAAGAAGTATGAGCTAGAATAACGGAAGACTAGAAGCTTTGTAAAAGTCCTGTTTAATTATCATACAGCATTTAACTCCCCTATTAAGGAACAGCATAAACCTAGAAAACATGTTACCATGTGGGGTCTTCTGTAATCCCTGGAAGAGAAAAGTATTTTCTTATCTCACATTTACGAAGTCATTTATCTTAGATACATTGTAGCATATTTCCTTGCTGAGTCTGCAAAACCTGGGGCAATCCACCTTTATTGAAATGTCAGATTTATTGGGAGAGAAACGTACTGGGGTCACACTCATCTGTCCCTCACAGAACAGCTCCTGTTGATTGATAAATTGAACTAGATGCCAAAATAAAGGACATGGTCTATTTCAAAATTGTTTAAATTGCAAGTTAGACCCTCACCTCTTTTCCATTATCCTTTTTATCCAAACAGCATAAGCTAAGGATGCTGTGAGCCATAGCCATGCTACATAATGTGTGAATTTAACAATAGAACAGAAGTTAAACTATATTCACTTATGCAAAGTCATCCTGATGGAAACAATGCTTGATTGACTTATACCAACTAAAGTTGTGCTAGAAAAATATCTTTCTCCAAAGTGGATTTTTCCAAAGATAGAATGGGACCTCCAGTGAGAGGCTGATTTTACCATTCACGGAAGTATTCAGGCCAGACGTAGTGGCTTGTTTCTGAGAAATATTGCTGAGTAAAATTAACACTGACAAGGTTTGAACCATGGTGGCAAATGTGGTTCACTTCAAAGTAAGATTAGAGAACATCACCGGGAATGTAGGTCGGTGGGGCCACGCCTGCCTGGCAGGCACAGGGTCCTGAGTTTGATCCCTGGTTCAGGAAGAAAGACAGTACAGGTGCATATTGGCCAATTAGCTAGCTAACTGGTCTACCTGGAAGCATTGTCCATATCTTACAGAGACATCAGAAGGACTTTTGAGGACTGTGTGGGGCAGATAACGAGGAGGACTGAAGTCTCTGCCCAGCATCTCTGCAGCGGACTTTGCTGGTCAGCTTTCTGTGCATAAGGACCCTAAATCAGGCTTTTCCTCCACATGATCAGACTGGGATTTCTCCTCTTCTTTGTGACCAGTATAGAACCTATCAGTCGTCCAAGACTCTCACTTAGTTCTGAGATGACCTTCATGAGAGTCTGAGACCAACATCCCCAGAAACAAATGAGAAACACAAAGCCTGCGTTGTTCCTTGGGGAGGAATGCCAAGTCTCAGCTTTATCAAATCAAGTCTGAGTTTTCGTTTCTGAAACAAGTTTATAACCATCCCCAAGATGGTGGCTCCTCTCCTTACACTGCATTTTAAATATGATCCACTATCTCTTAGATTTTGCTCCCTGTTATCAACTCACCCATCCAGACCTTTATCCAGCTCTTTATTTTGCATTATGAGCAAAAATGCAACAACGTCATCTTAGTAAACTCATTCACGGTGCTTCTGAAGACCTTTCTTTGCTCGGGTCACTGTAACACTGACCGTCTTACGCAGACCCAAAATTTTAGAATATGCCCTTTTTTGTATCATAAATTACATCTCTTCAATATGCCAAGAAATACTGTTTTGCGCACTATGTACAGAGTTATACTGGAGACAGCAGAGGCACAGGGTGTGCAGCCAGGGCGATCAAGCGGGATTCCCCACTCAGTCTGGAGGAGTGAGCCTGAGTCGCTCCATCTTTCCACTCTTCAGTTTTTCTCTCCTTACAGTGGGAATGTTATCAACAGGATTTTCCTCACAGAATTAAACTGGATTATTGTAAAGCACATAGCGCAGTATCTGCCTCATGCTAAGCATCACTGATTATTACTCAGGATATTAGATACTGACCTTTTCCTGGTTCAACTCAAGCCTTACAGACTGAAAAGAATATTCCAAATTCTAACTGAAAAGCTTTCCAGGAAGTATTTGGAGTTTGTTCCAAATGACTTGCACACTAGGGGGCTTGGCGCTGCCTTGGACATTTCCTGCCCACAGACAGGGAACCCATGGAGCGAACTTGACTCCAGCCGATAGATGCAGCTTATTGTGCGAATCTTACCACTAACAGATCAGCGATGACAAGCTTGTGCCTATGGACAATCCTCAAGTTTGTCATCTGAAAAAAAAAA